>CM065593.1:66126071-66248023 GCA_033119425.1 Bufotes viridis
CATGTACAGCATTAGGCAAACTCATTTGTACGGAGCGGCTGCTGAGGCGAGCCCGCTCCATATGCAGAGGGCGCCGGCTGTATCATACTTCAGGCACCCGGCTGCATCGAAAGGGAATGGCTAATAGTTAAAAAATAAAAAGCAAAAAAAAGTTTCCAATTTTTTTTTAAAAACCCACCAAAATTGTAAAAGTTTAAATCAACGCCTTTCCCAATTTTACATATAAAAATATATAAACAATAAAAAAATTAACAGCAGCGTCTGAAAATGTCTGAACTATTAAAATACTTTAAAAGATGTTTTCCTTTGATTTCCAGGACTATGGCTCCACCCAGTGGCCACGATGGGGATACTTGTAACTTCCAAGGTTGATATCTTTTTATATATATGTTATGGGATTATATATATAAATATATATATATAATTTTATTTTTAAATCCAGTGGTTGTATTTAGATATGACCACAGACTCTACTTCTATCAGTTTTTTTTATGAATGAATATCACATGACACGCCCCCTGTACCAAATGGGAGTGAATACCAGTATTTTAAATAAGTGTATTTAGAGACCTGATTATAATCTGAGGAAGGGCCAGTACAGCCAAGAAACACGTCATTGACCAAAAAGAATATAACGACCAAACTCACCCTTCTCCTTCTTCCACCGATATGGACAGGGCTCCCTCTTCTTTCTTCTTTACCTTAGAGACAACTCTGTGAATGCCCTTGAGTAGCCCAGCCAGAGACTGACTTGAATCCAATTGAAAAACTCTCTGGAGAGACAGGAACATGTCTGTCCACCGATGGTCCTCATCAAACCTGACAGAGCTTGAGAGGATCTGCAGAGAAGAATGGCAGAAAATCCCCAAATCCGGCTGTGCAAACCTTGTGGCCTCATACCCAAGAAGACTGGAGGCTGTAACCGCTGCCAAAGGTGCTATAACTAAGTCCTGAGTAAAGGGTCTAAATACTTTTGTCAATGCAAGATTTTAGTTTTTCCTTTACAATAAATTAGCAGATTTCTAACATTCTGCTTTTACTTTGTCATTATGGGGTATTGAGTGCAGGATGATGGGGAAATTGGATTTTTTTAAACTTTAGCACAAGGCTACAAATAAAGGGGCACATTTATTAAGACCGGCATTTTAGACGCCGGTCTTAATAAAGCCCTAAACTGGCAGTGGATCTGCCGAAGGTATGAAGAGGTGCCGGCCCCTCCATAACTTTGGCGCATCCAGCGCCAGTTCTAAATGTAATACAGCTTCTTCTACGCCTGTCATCCCTCCCCTTCTCACCCATGCCATGCCCACAATTTTAGACCTGGTGTGAGCGGGGCGAAGTAGGAGATAGCGGCACAATTGGCCGTTGTGCTGATATCTGAGCCTGAAATACACCTAATTTAGGCGTATTTCAGCATAGTAAATGACCCCCAAAATGTTTAAAAAGTGAAAGCGTCTGAAGACTTTCTGAATGCACTGTATAGCCACTGCACCACCCTAGACCACCAGGGATGTATCTATAAACCACTTTAACACCCAAGATCAGCACAGACTATATTAGGACTAAACAGTTATCATCACCCAGTAAAATTGTGGCATTCCTATTAGGCTACATGCACACGACTGTTGTGTGCTTTGAGGTCCGCAAATTGCAGATCCGCAAAAAACGGATGGCGCCCGTGTGCGTTCCACAATTTGCGGAACGGCACGGACAGCCATTAATATAACTGCCTATTCTTGAACGGAGCAACGGATGCGGACAGCACACGGAGTGCTGTCCGCATCTTTTGCGGCCCTATTGAAGTGAATGGGTCCGCACCGGAATGCGGAACTAAACAACGTTCGTGTGTATGAGGCCTAACTCTTACAAGAACTTCTGTATCTCCTTATAGACTGACTGTGCATAAACACTTTTCAGATTTTTATTAAAAATGTTGAAAACCATGCCTCATTTTCCGCTAAATTCACACATATTTGCTACTTTGTGTTGGTCTAGCACATCAAATCCCAATAAAATACATGTAGTTTGTATGAGTAAGGCTACTTTCACACTTGCGTTATTATTTTCCGGCATAGAGTTCCGTCAAAAGGGCTCTATGCCGGAAAAGAACTGATCAGGCAAATCCCAATGCAATCTAAATGGAGAGAAATTCTTTCAGTTTGCATCAGTATGCCTTCCGTTCAGTCACTGTCAGGCGTTTTGGACGGACATAATACCGCAGCATGCTGCGGTATTATGTCCGTCCAAAATGCCTGATCAGTCGCCGGAATGCCGGATCCGGCATTAATTTACATTGACTTGCATTAGTGCCGGATCCGGCATTGTGAAACAACTGAAGGATGGATCCGTTCTTCCGGTCTGTGCATGCGGAGACCGGGAAAACTGTGAAAAAGACTGCAAGAAGTATTCGTCCATCCGCATGACAAGCGGAGAGACGGATCTGTTCTTGCAATGCAAGGATCCGTCTACAAATGCTGTAAGTTGTCACACTGAACGGCAGATCCGGCTGGCAGCTCCAACAACGGAACTGCCTGCCAGATCACACTAACTCTAGTGTGAAAGTAGCCTAATGTGAAAAAATGTGGGAAAGTTTAAGGGGTATGAATAGTTTTTCAAGGCACTATATTCGTGTGAGAGCACAGCATGTGCATAACCATACCTATTAGGCCTTATTCACACGTCCGCAATGTCCGCATTTATTTTGAATGGGGACGTGATGGATGCGGAGAGCACACACTGTGCTCTCCACATCCGCATTTGCGGAGCGCGCCGCCGATCTTCTGGACGGCGGCTCCGCAAAAAAATAGAGCATGTCCTATTCTTGCCCGCAATTGCGGACAAGTATAGGCACCTCTATAGGGCTGGTGGCAAGGTGTTTTGTGGATCCGCAAAGTTGCGGATCCGCAAAACACAACGGACGTGTGAATTAGGCCTTAACCCCTACCCCCGACAAATTGCAGGGCACACACCTGTTTCTTTTAACTAATTTTAAAGTTTGCTTCATCAGCTTCTTAATGCCTTAGGCTACATGCACACGACAGTTGTTTTTTGCTGTCCGCAAATCGCGGATCCGTCTTCCTTTTTTTTCACATCCACATCCTTTCCGTGTGTCCGCAAATTTTGTAGGTTGTGTTTCCGTGTGTCTTCCGTTTTTTTGCGGATCCGCAAAAAAAAACGGAAGGCTTAAACCAGTTTCTTAAAGTACCTGTACAAGTTCCCTGGTTTCCAAGCAACCATCCGCAAAAAAAAAACGGATGCAGATGACAAACGGATGGCTTACGTTGGTCATCCGCATTTTTTGCGGACCCATTGACTTCTATGGGTCCGCAAACCGTTTTTTTGCGGACAAGAATAGGACATGCCATATTTTTTTTGCGGACGTGAAATGCGGACAGCGGACAGGCAACGGAAGAGGCATCCACATTTTTAACAGATCCATAGAAATGAATGGGAAACCATTGGATCCACAAAAAAAACGGAACGGAGGCAGCAAAAAACCACTGTCGTGTGCATGTAGGCTTATGCACACGTCAGGGTCAGTTTTGGATCAGTGGTAACACGGACAGTGTTCAATCTGTGTTTCCTCCCGTCACAGATCCGTGTTGGGTCCGTGGGTCCATTTTTTGCTGACCATGTGCCATCCGTTTTTCATTGACACTGAGCAGCTGGAACATATTTTTCAAACAATCTCTTTTTAATGATCTGTGAAACACGGATGCAACACGGATGGCCTCCGTGTTGCATCCGTGGTTTTCACGGACTCATTGACTATAATGGGCATTAGGGATCTGGGAACACGGACAAGATAGGACATGCATCCGTGCAGAAAACATGGACCCACGGACCATGCTAAAATACTGATGAATACACATTCAAATGAATGGGGACGTGTGCTGTCCGCGGAGAACACGTACAGCACACGTCCGGGAAACACTGACGTGTGAATGAGGCATAAGATGAAGCCACAAGGCTAATCTTTGACGTGTATTGCAAAGCTCATTTTGTGGCCGTACATAGAGGTAAGCACTGAGTAGACTGTATAAGTATTAAACAGTCAGTAGTTCTTATAATTCAACCTTTACTATGTTGTACTTAAAAACATTTTAAAATACATATTGTAAAAAAATGCAGTACCATATTTTGTCCACAAGAGGTCAGCCTTTCACCAAAACAAAACTTGCAAAGAGCGAACCACACAAACAACTCCTCATCTAGCCACAGGATAGCATCAGCAACCTTCGGCTCCCAGCTGTTGTGAAACTACAATTCCCAGCATGCTCCATTCAATTCTATGTAAGTTCTTAGAAGAGCAGAGCAACTATGCATGCTGGGAGTTGTAGTTTCACAACAGCTGGGAGGAATTAGTGATAAGTAATTATTGTGGGGCAAGACCATTAACAAATCTTCCCCTATGGTAAAAGGCATCATTCATTATTATTTTACCTTTATTAGTTTTTTTGGTATCTTATTCTTTATACATGCTCCCCTAGAAGGATCTGCCACCTCCCCTGACATCTCTGTTTTAGTAACTATTAGCATTCCCCATGTAATAACAATTCTGGAGCATCCATTAGCTTATTATTCCTGCTAAAAGTTATGAATTAGTTGCTATCAGTTTGCATTGAAGGTCCAGATGGGTGTTACCAGTTGGGTGTTGGGGGGTGTCACTGCACAGTCTGACACTATCCAGTCCAATGCGGCCAGTGTCAGACTGTGCAGGGACAAACCCAACTGATAATACCTATCTGGATCATCAATGCAAACTGCTAGCAATTCATTATTAACTTCTAGCAGGAATAATAAAGGAATGGCACAACATAGAGTTATAGATGCTCCAGAATTATTACATGGGTAATACAAGTAGTTACTGAAACAGACATGACAGGAGAGGTCACAGGTCTTTTTAAGACCCCCCCATTCTGCACCAAATAGGAGTTGTAGTACTTCCAGCCATCATGTGTACACAGTGCAATTTCCACCCAGATGTCCAAGCAAGAGCTTATCAGATGTTTACAGCAATGGCCTCAGATGACTCTTTATTCTTGCTACAGTCTCTGGTACTAGGATCACTGATTAATAACTGCACTATCACAATGTCTGCACATATTTGCACAACGGCATGCGGTTTCCATATTATGGCCAAATTGTACCTGAAGTGTGCAGGGTGTCTGAACTCATTATCCTTCCACTGCAGTAGGGTCTGAGAATGCTGTACGCTGATCACCTTGCTGACTAAAACATTGTAGCCTCTGTGTCCCTTAACCTGGGGTGCATAGGGTGTCTTAACTTGTTTCTTCTTTGCAGCGGCAAAGTCTGTGATGCTTTATGCTGTTACCTTGCTGACTGTCACACTGCAACCATGAAAATTCTCTAAAATCTTTTCTATGTCTGTAGAAGCGGCAGAGGACACTCAGGGATCTGTTAGTCACCAGAAGCATTGAAGCTAAATGCCTGGGGAAAGGAGCGTTTGCAATCTGCTCCCTATCTCCTCCAGGCCTGTCTTCACACACTGCCTACTCCTAGAACACTAAAATCTTCTGGAGCTAGGGGGGAGGGACCAGCCCACACCTTAAGATCCAGAGAAGGCTGGGCCAGGATAGTTAAAGAGTTTGGCTTATTGCACACGACCATATGGTTTTCCGTTCCGTTTTTCCGTATGGCAAATACAGTATACAGTAATTACATAGAAAAAATTAGGCTGGGCTTAAAATTTTCAATAGATGGTTCCGCAAAAACGGAACGGATACGGAAGACATACGGATGCATTTCCGTATGCGTTCCGTTTATTTGCGGACCCATTGACTTGAATGGAGCCACAGACCGTGATTTGTGGGCAATAATAGGACATGTTCTATCTTTGCACGGAACGGAAATACGGAAACTGAATGCATACGGAAAAACTTCAGTTTTTTTTGAGGACCCATTGAAATGAATGGGTCCATATACGGACCGTATACGGAACTCATAAAAACGGCCTGTACACCCGCAAAAAAAACGGTCGTGTGCATGAGGCCTTTGTCTCATGTCAGCAAAAGGCATTTATCATGTAGACAAAGTTAATACAATAGGAATTCTGGTTTTGGCCTATTTTGTATGCTCTAAAATGGAACCTTTATTTCATCTATGTCTAAAAAATAAACAAAAAAGAAAAAATTAAAGTGTTCATTTTTACATAAAGCCTTTTTGTGTCGATCTTGATTTTAAAAACAAGCATATCAGTGTTATTCACAGAGGGGCCGCACTGCAGACGTCCCGTATGATAGGGCTGATTAGCAATGATATGGGACCAAGGACGGGCTAGGATTTAGAGATGATATAATCTAAGAGAAGCGCATGCTGCGGTATTTTCTCCGTCAAAAAACGTGCAGTGACTGAACTGAAGACATCCTGATGCATCCTGAACGGATTTCTCTCCATTCAGAATCAGTTATTTTCCGGTATAGGCGCCCCTAGGACGGAACTCAATGCCGGAAAATAATAACGCTAGTGTGAAAGTACCCTTAGGCTACTTTCACACTGGCGTTTTGGCTTTCCGTTCGTGAGATCCGTTCAGGGCTCTCACAAGTGGTCCAAAATGGATTAGTTTTGCAATAATGCATTCTGAATGGAAAAGGATCCCCTCAGAATGCATCAGTTTGCCTCCGTTCTGCCTCCATTCTGCTCTGGAGGCCGACACCAAAACACTGCCTGCAGCTTCTTGGTGTCCGCCTGACAAAACTGAGCCAAACGGATCCGTCCCCATTGACTTGCATTGCGTGCAAGGATGGATCTGTTTGGCTCAGTTTTGTCAGGCGGACACCGAGAAGCTGCAAGCAGTGTTTTGGTGTCGGCCTCCAGAGCAGAATGGAGGCAGAACGGAGGCAAACTGATGCATTCTGAGGGGATCCTTTTCCATTCAGAATGTATTAGGGCAAAACTGATTTCTCTGGCACAATAGATAACGGATCCGTCCCCCATTGACTTTCAATGGAGTTCATGATGGATCCGTCTTGGCTGTGTTACAGATAATACAAACGGATCTGTTTATGACAGATGCAGACGGTTGTATTATTCTAATGGATCTGTTTTTGCAGATCCATGACGGATCCGCCCAAAACGCGAATGTGAAAGTAGCCTTAGAAGTGTAGCTTAAAAGCTGAGTATAACCTGATAGGAGGTATGCAGAAAATAGTTACTGATTATCTAGTAAATGACTCCTGATAATAGATACAAATGTAACCAGTAAATAACACAGGGATCGATCTAGATAGTGAAAGTGAGAGCTAACACTTTCTTCCTCTTTTCAAGCTACTACTTTTCAAGGCAACTACTGAGTATAAAATAAATAAACAACATAGAAAGATACCTTGATAATGGAGTATCCTGGTTAGGCCTCTTTCACACGATAAGAGGCGGGTGCGTTGCGGGAATATGCGCGATTTTCCCGCGCGGGTGCAAACGTTTGTAATGCGTTTTGCACGCGCGTGAGAAAAATCGCCATGTTTGGTACCCAACCCGAAGCCGGACTTCATCACTGAAGTCCGGTTTCGGGTCTTCTGGAGAATTGATTATTTTCCCTTATAACATGGTTATAAGGGGAAATAATAGCATTCTTAATCGAGAATGCATTGTAAAATAAAGATGAAGGGGTTAAAAATAATAAAAGTTAACTTACCTTAGCCCCTTGATCGCGTAGTTGCGATCTCTCCTCTCTTTCCCTGCATCAGCTAAGATCTAAAGGACCTGTGATGACGTCACATCACATGGTCCAATCACATGCTCCATCACCATGGTTAGCTGATGCTGGGAAAGAGAGGAGAGATCGCAACTACGCGATCAAGTGGCTAAGGTAAGTAAATTTTTATTATTTTTAACCCCTTCATCTCACTATGCATTCTTTATTAAGAATGCTATTATTTTACCTTATAACCATGTTATAGCAACCATGCGGGAAAATCGCACTGCATCCGCACTTGCTTGCGGATGCTTGCGATTTTCCCGCAGCCCCATTCACTTCTATGGGGCCTGCGTTGCGTGAAAAACGCACAATATAGAGCATGCTGCGATTTTCACGCAATGCAGAAGTGATGCGTGAAAATCACCGCTCATGTGCACAGCCCCATAGAAATGAATGGGTCCGGATTCAGTGCGGGTGCAATGCGTCCTCCTCACGCATTGCACCCGCGCGGAAAACTCGCCCGTGTGAAAGGGGCCTTAATGGGAATAGTGTGAAAGATAACACATCTCCTATTTTAGACATAGAATTGACCCTGGACGTTAGCATTGCTAAAAGACAGTGAAAGAAAGAACAAATAGACTAATGTTTCTTGGAAGTTTTAATCAACACAAAAAGGCTTTGTAAAAATGTAAAAATGAACACATTAATTTTTTCTATTTTTTAGACAAAGATAAAATAAAGGTTATATTTTAGAACATACAAAATAGGCCAAAAACAGAACTCTTACAGCCATCGGCTATTGATTTATTGATGTTATAAAAATATTCTGGGCCAAACAAAGGGTCTTTGCTTCTAAGAAAAAGTTAATACAAGGCACTTAGGGTACTTAAAGTTTTCCGGTATTGAGTTCCGTCCTAGGGGCTCAATACCGGAAAAAAATGCATCAGTTTTATCCCAATGCTTTCTGAATGGAAAGCTATCCGTTTAGTATGCATCAGGATGTCTTCAGTTCAGTCACTTTTACGGTATTTGGCCGGAGACAATACGGCAGCTTGCTGCGGTATTTTCTCCGGCCAAAATTCCGAAGCACTTGCCTGATTGCCGGATCCGACATTAATTTCCATTGAAATGTATTCATGCCGGATCCGTTACCAAGTGTTCTGGAAAACCAGATCCGGTCTCCCGCTCTGCGCATACACAGACCTTTAAATCTGTGAAAAAGATAAATACGTATCGGGGACGGATCCGTTTTGACTGACACAATCTGGCAGAATAGAAAGCGGATTCGTCCCCCATTTTGGCTATGTTAAAGAAAATACAAACGGATCCGTTCTGAACAGATGCATGCGGTTGTATTATCTGAACGGATGCGTTTGTGCAGATCCATGACGGATCCGCACCAAACGCGAGTATGAAACGGAGATTTGTCTCCATACAGTATTCAAATGTACGGGCTCCGGCGAGTTGAAAGGAAGTGTCACCGAAGTCTCGCGATAATAACTTCGGCATTCGATTTTTTTAATAGAATTTAAAACGGGAATCTGAAGCCGGCTTCAGTACTGGCTGGCATCTCAGTACAGAAGCCGACTTCACATTCAAGTTTTAAATTGGTTTTCAATTTTAAAAATTGAATGCCAAAGTTATTCACCAAAGAGACTTTGGTGATAACAAATTTCCCTCGCCGAGCCCGTACATTTTTATGCTGTACGAAGACGGAAGTTTTGAGCAAGTCGACTTCAGATCTTAGATCCGAAGCTCGATCCACTCATCCTTAACCATAATGCTTTCCCATTATATTATATGGAGGACATGAAATAAAGAGAGCGCAAGCAGTATTTCGTTACCATTGATTGCGGACCGTATCTATTCCACTTTGCATCGTCCCATCAGTGCGGCAAGTGTCAGCCTGTATAGGGACACACCCTGTTGACAAGGGGAATGGTAATCCCCAGTGGCCAATTTATTCCTAGATTATAGTATTTAGTCTTATTTATAGTAGGAATAATAGAAGAACGGCACAACATAGAGTTATATGAAAAAATGCTCCAGAACTGTTATTATAAGAGGAATGCAAGGAGAGGCCATGGGTCCTCTTTAAATGATTTGCTGCTAACGTCTTGATACCTTCAGAGGCTCTGTGGAGCGCACGCCCCCGTCCATCAGAGCTGTTATGGCAGCATAACAGGCACTTAATACGAAATAGACGGTTTTAATGTTATGGCTGATTGGCTTATGTGAATACGGCCTTCAAACCTTCATTAGTCTTTTTTTTGTAGTTTCCTCTTTTTCAGTGTTTGTCAGATATTTTTTACCCCCGCAGTATCCTGTATGTGTGAACACTGTTTGACGTGTCCTGTGCAGTTTCCTGTAAACACAATTTCCGTGTTTTCCAGGATTCATTACCAGTCCGGATATTTCTACCCCGTGAGGAAAGAGTCCAGGTGCCGCTCACTGCCCAGCCTGGACATTGGCTCCAGGGCATGTTAGTTGTGGGTGAATTCCTCCAGCTCCGGGCCCCGTTACTCCCGCTCAGCGGCTGCAGGGCACAGATCTGGCTCCTGTGCACACAATGCAGTACGATGGCTTCATGTTAGAACTGTTATTTGATGTCCAGTGTCTGGACGCAACTACCACGGGGGCCAGTACAGCAGCTACAATGGGGCCCAGTGTAATGTCTGGGCCCCTATACAAAATGAGTTACAGGGCCCCCCATCCGGCTGCGCCTGACACCTCTGCACCCAAATAGCTACACCCGCCTGAGGAGTAACATGAGGGGGTGGAATCGGAGGTGAGGGGCATCGTGTGATGGATGAAGAGGGATGTGAGAGGATAGAGCGACCGAGAAAACCACGCAGAGTGAGGGCGGACCGGGAACTTAAAGTGGCCCTGGAAAACACTTACAGTGGCCCCATGTTGTAGGCAAATCTAAATTGATAGTAGGAGGGACAACACAAGTAGGCGCTGGCCAGCAATACCTCAGTGCAGCACAAAATACCATCCCACCAGAACCAAATACCTCAGTGAAGCACAAAATACTGCCCCACCAGAACCAAAAGCCACAGTGCAGCACAATATACTGCCCCACCAGAACCAAATACCTCAGTGCAGCACAAAATACCATCCCAACAGAACCAAATACCTCAGTGAAGCACAAAATACTGCCCCACCAGAACCAAAAGCCACAGTGCAGCACAAAATACTGCCCCACCAGAACCAAAAACCACAGTGAAGCACAATATATTGCCCCACCAGAACCAAATACCTCAGTGCAGGACAAAATACCAGCCCACCAGAACCAAATACCACAGTGCAGTACAAAATACTGCCCCAGCAGAACCAAATACCATAGTGCAGCACAAAATACTGCCCCACCAGAACCAAATACCACAGTGCAGCACAAACTACCAGCCCACCAGAACCAAATACCACAGTGCAGCACAAACTACCAGCCCACCAGAACCAAATACCACAGTGCAGCACAAACTACCAGCCCACCAGAACCAAATACCTCAGTGCAGGACAAAATACCGCCCCACCAGAACCAAATACCACAGTGCAGTACAAAATACTGCCCCAGCAGAACCAAATACCATAGTGCAGCACAAAATACTGCCCCACCAGAACCAAATACCACAGTGCAGCAAAAAATACTGCCCCACCAGAACCAAATACCACAGTGCAGCACAAAATACCATCCCACCAGAACCAAATACCAAAGTGCAGCACAAAATAACACCCCATCAGAACCAAAAGCCACTTGGCAGCACAAAATACCACCCCGCTAGAACCAAATACCACAGTGAAGCACAAAATACAATCCCACCAGAACCAAATACCACAGTGCAGCAGAAAATACTGCCACCTTTGCTGCAGTATTCAACTCAATCACCGTCCTGAGGACGCAGTTGAATTCAGGAGGGGACCTGCGGCCGCTGGCCAGGGGCAAAAGTACCTGATACTCCTACGTTAATTAATGCTGAGAGCGTCAGATCAACTAAAGATAAGAATTTCCCAACACCAATAATAGCGATTGTAGATAGAATGGGCTCATTTTAGGCCTCGTTCACATTTCCGTCTCCATTTAATGTCTATGTAAAATCTGTTCGTGTTTCATCCCTGAAGAATACGTGTTTGGTCCGTGCGTCTGTTTCTTGCTCTTCATGTCTCATCCTGCTCAGCTGAAAATTAATATCCAGAGGATCTCCTGCTAATGGTCTGCGAAAAAACACGGATGTCATTGCTTTATCAAGCACCCATAGACTTCAATGGATGTGACCAAAGTGGTACATGTCCCTGTGATTTTTCCATTGACCCACAGACCGTGTAAAAACCACTGATGTGTGAACAAACACATTAAAATCAATGGGTACGTGTGCTAGAAAAAAGGGGCAGCACACATCCGTGATTTACTGAGGTGTGAACGAAGCCTTATTCACCATGATCTACACTACCAGGCTGTATTTCTGGTTTGACCATTTTGACAGATGCTCAGTAAAAGGGATATCCCATGATGAATGTAAACATTCTGACCTTATATAGTACATAACAATACTTTTCTAACCAGTCCTGTACCTCACATAGATCCAGAGATCTCCCCATTCATTGCTCTGCTAGGTTATCTTCAGCTTGACAGCTAAGAGGACATGTCCTTTCTGCTGCATCTCTCTCCTTGTAACTGCCACAACTTCTTAGGCCTCTTTCACACGGGCGTCACGTTTGACGCCCGGATAAGAGGTGGGTGCGTTTTTCCGTGCGAGTGCAAAGCGTTTTAATGCATTTTGCACTCGCGTGGGAAAAATCAGCACGTTTGGTACCCAGACCCGAAGCTTGAGTATTCTGTATATTTTTTTATTTTCCCTTATAACATAGTTATAAAGGAAAATAATAGAATCCTCAATAGAGAATGCAAAGTAAAAAAATCAATAGAGGGTTAAAAATAATAAAAAAAATTAACTCACCTCTTCCATTTGATCGCGTAGCTGCCGGTGTTCTGTTCTGTATTCAGCTGGGCAGGGGGTGAAGGACCTTCAGTGACGTCACTGGGTCACATGGTCCAATCACCTGCTTCCATGGTGGAAGCAGGTGATTGGACCATGTGACCCAGTGACGTCACTGAAGGTCTTTCACCCCCTTCCTGGCTGAAGACAGAACAGGAGACCGGTAACCGGCAGCTACGAGATCAAATGGATAAGGTGAGTTAGTTTTTTTTTATTATTTTTAACCCTCTATTGCCCTTTTTACTTTGCATTCTCTATTGAGAATGCTATTATTTTCCTTTATAACTATGTTATAAGGGAAAATAATAAAGATCGGGTCCCCATCCCGATCGTCTCCTAGCAACCATGCGGGAAAATCGCACCGCATCCGCACTTGCTTGCGATTTTCCCACAGCCCCATTCACTTCTATGGGGCCTGCGTTGCATGAAAAACGCACAATATAGAGCATGCTGCGATTTTCACGCAACGCAAAAGTGATGCAGGAAAATCACCGCTCATGTGCACAGCCCCATAGAAATGAATGGGTCCGGATTCAGTGCGGGTGCAATGCGTTCACCTCACGCATTGCACCCGCGCGGAAATCACGCCCGTGTGAAAGGGGCCTAACAGAACATATGGCTGGTGGCAGTTGAAGATTTAAATTGAGCACGTGCGACCACCTCAGTGAGAGGAAAAGAACAAACAGCAGGTGGCGCTATACAGAGACATTTTATTGAATAACTCAGTGGCTATGCTAAATTTTTAATTACATGCAATTACAAAAGTATTCAGATCCAGGTGCTGGTTTGCAAACTATAGAATATTTTTCATGGGACAAGCCCTTTTAAATTATTTGCCCTTTTGAAGATAACCCAATAGAAAAATAGAATCAGTGGACAGATTTTAGCACAGTGAGCGGTGGGTTTCGGTGTCAATTATCTGAATGTGTGGAATGTGGCTCAGGGATTCTGCTCAACGCATCAAAGACTTGAGACAACAGTCATTGCTGTGGGGGACCTAGACAAATGGCAGTCGTGACCCTTAAATTCTTAAGACAAAACTGTATACAAAGTGCAAGGAAGATTGCTGACAGTTATTTGCCATTTCCAGTATACAATTACTCCATAATGAAGATGACGGTTACGGGCACAGCTTTGGTTGGTTGGAAATATATTTATAGAAATGAATATAGCCAGAAGGAAAGTAAACACAAAATCTTTTTTTGGGTGGATTTCCCCTTTTAAAGGTGTTATATAAGATCAGAAATAAAAGAAATGTTTTCAGAAACAGCGCCACACGTGTCTACTGGCTTTGTCTGGTACTGCAGCATTTACTTGAAGGAGGCTGAGCTGCCCATGAGTGACGCTGTTTTTTGGGGGGAAAGAAAGACTATGGGGCACTGCTCGGGTGACACATGAAGATCTGAATACTGGGCCCAAATGAAAGCATTTTATATTGGTCATCTACTGGTTGTTGTTGTTTTCCTGATGATAACCACAATTTAGTAAAAATAGTCCCTGAAAATTCTCCTTAGTGATGCATGTGGCCTGTCTAACTTTTAAAGGACGGGCCATCAATATCTGATCGGTCAGGGTCGGACTCCCGGCATACCCGCGCGATCAGCTGTCTGTAGAGGCCACTGAAGAGCATACCAAGCACAGTGCCGTACAGTGTATAGTGGCCGTGCATGGTATTGCAGCCCAGGCCCATTCACTTAAATGGGACTAAGCTGCACATAGGCCATGTGACCGATGAACGTGACGCCGCTGGCACTCACCGGAATACTGCAGCCTCTTCAAACAGTTGAGTTGGACGCCCACCAATCAGATATTGATGACCTATCTTGAGGACAGGCTATTAATATTGAGCTCCCAGAAAACCTCTTTAACTGCTTAAGTCCCAGGGGATTTTTTGTTTTTGCGTTGTCATCTTTCCTCCCTGTCTTCCCGGAGTCATGACTTTTTTTTATTTTTCTATTCACATAGCTATATGGGGGATTGTTTTTTGCGGGACAAGCTGCATTTTCTAATAGCACCACTTAGGCTGCTTTCACACGGGCGAGTTTTCCACGCGGGTGCAATGCGTAATGTGAACGTATTGCACCCGCACTGAATCCGGACCCATTCATTTCAATGGGGCTGTGTACATGAGCGGTTTTTTTCACGCATCACTTGTGCGTTGCGTGAAAATCGCAGCATGTTCTATATTCTGCGTTTTTCACGCAGACCTGGCTTCATAGACGTGAATGGGGCTGCGTTAAAGACGCACTGCATCCGCAAGCAAGTGCGGGCGCGTTGCGTTTTTCACTGATGGTTGCTAGGAGATGTTGTTTGTAAACCTTCAGGTTTTTATCACGCGCGTGAAAAACGCATCAAAACGCATTGCACCCGCGCGGAAAAAAAACTGAACAACTGAACGCAATCGCAGGCAAAACTGAATGGCTTTGCCTGTGAAATCGCACAGTTTTTACTGAACGCATCCGGACCTAATCCGGACCTAATCCGGACACGCTCGTGTGAACCCAGCCTTAATATTGCATTCGATGTAGTGGGAAGCGGGGGAAAAATTCCACCACAGTTTTACGGATTTGTCTCTATGACGTTACCTATGTTGTAAAACTGACCTGTTACCTTCATGCTCTGGTTCAGACAGTACAATTACAGCGGTACCACATTTATATAGTTTTTCTAGTGTTTTAATACTGAAAACAATAACTGAACTTTTCATTGCCATATTCTGACCCCCATAACTTTTTTTTAGTTATGTTTACAGAGCTGGGGGGCTGATCTGTAGTTTCTATTAAAACCATTTTGACTTTTGAGTTTTTGATCACATTTAATTCAATTTATTTGGGTAAGTTGAGCGCTAAAAAAATGGTGAATCGGCCATTTAGATTTTTTTTCCATTACGCTATTTGACGTATGGAATAAATATTTTTATATTTTAATATTTCAGGCATTTTATGATGTCACAATGTGTATGATCTTTATGTTTTTTTTTTATTATTATTTATTTTTTAATTCTGGGGAAGGGAGGGGTGTGATTTTAATTTTTATATTTTTTTTCAAACTTTTTAAAGACTTTTTAAAACATTTTTTAGGCCTCCTATGAGGCTGGAATATGCGATCTTCTGATTGCTTTTAGCTTACACTATAGCTCGGTGATGGAAAACCTTTTAGAGACCGAGTGCCCAAACTGCAATCTGCAACGTGCCGCCCCCCAGGCCCTATCACTTCCCAGGTTTAGTTGTAATGCCGATCAGAAGAAAGTAGTATGTACAACGGCTACACCCAAAACTTTCAAGTATGATCGTGGTGCACTTCCCTTGGTGCACCCTTGTGCCGTATTAGAAGTGTAAATATTGTAAAAATTGTAAAAGGGTGACAGTAGAGTGCCTCCCCCCTTTTATAAATATTTAGTTGTAATGCTGACTGGTTTGGTGAAGCCTATATGTGTCACAGTGCTCTTACCTGGATACAGCAGAACCCCAATAATTGAGGGATAAAGGAAAAATAACTTAAGTCCAGACCTTGTGGTGAAAGTCAATGGCAGCTTTACTTGAATAAACTTTCATCCAAATGATTTGCAGGCTTTGTCTTAGTCCCAGCAGGCTTTGGCATAAACTAGCAGGCAAACTCAATAACTCTTCTTTCTCGGTTTCTCTGCTGTACTGACAGGCTTGCTTAAGTACTTTACTTTCTTTCTCTGTGCTGCATTAAATTCTGCTTAAGTCTGGTTCCTGTACTTCTGATCTGCCCTGGTATCCTTGGATGGGGTGCCGTCGACTGTTATTCCCGTCCTGACACTCAGTAAACAACTTCTTTTAAGCCGAAGAACTCTTCCTCTTGCTGATCTCTCTTATGGTGGCTGAAGAACTATTCCTCTTGCTGATCTCTCTTATGGTGGCTGAAGAACTATTCCTCTTGCTGATCTCTCTTATGGTGGCTGAAGAACTATTCCTCTTGCTGATCTCTCTTATGGTGGCTGAATAACTATTCCGCTAGCCCCTATGGCTTCCAGACATTTTTCTTTATGGAAAGCAGAGCTTAGGGTGCTCTGGGGGGCATAGGCGTGCTTGAGCGTGCCCCACGTTGCTCCTCTTCAGTCTAGCTTAGAACTAGAACTCACTGGAAACTTCTGCCCCACCCTTCTGGCAGGAAGCAGGACTCGTCCACTTCTGCCCAAAGGTGGGAGAATGGAATGCTGAGTTCCATTCTCTCTAATTATAGCTCTGCCACTTGCACTGCCACCTGCTGGTGAACCAGGCACATTACATGTAATAAACAGTTACATAATAAGATTAGGAACGCACAGTGTAGAGGACTTCTCGGCATGCCGTATTCTTGTCCATTTTATATAATTTCCATGAATGGGTCTGAAAAAAAACAGGACGCAACCTGGAAGCCATATGTCCATCCACATACACCCATGTCTTGCAGATAGTAATCTGAACAGATATCTAAATCCGGCCTTATATTATCAGCAGACGATGCCGAAAAGTATTTTTTTTTAAAGTATCTGATTATTTTATGGGCAGGAAAAGTGATCAATGCATCGAATGTTGAAAGGGGAGGGAGATGTGACTTGGTTCAAAACCTAACCTGTGGAACATCCAGCAGCAGTTATGCAAAGTGCCGCTCCTGGCACCAGATAAGGAAATATGGGGGCAGGTTGGATGAAAATTGATTGGCACTAGCAGGCACTTGTGGATTATACAGGCTTGATGTTAGTATGGTCTAGCGGTGGTATAGATAATGGGTAGTCCCTCACCTTGCAGCAGTGTCTGTAATGTGTAACACCCCAGATTGGTGTTAGCACTTCTGCACCTTGCTACTGTCTTTATTGGTCTAACCTCATGTCATCTTATGCATTTATTCCAGGTCGAACACACTGTGCATTCCTATTTTGTTTGTGTGCCTGGTTCAGGTGGCAGCCAACACGGCAGAGCTGTACTTAGATAGAATGGAACCTTCCATTCCATTCTAACCCCCCCTCTGGAGAGAGGTGGGCGAGTCCCACTTGCTGCAGGAAGGGTGGGGACCAGTGAAAGTTAGTCTAGCTTACCCCCAGCTAGGGGAAGGTTGTGCAAGGGCACGTCTCTGCTGGACATGCCCATGCCAGCCAAAGCACCTTAAGCTCTGCTGGTCATGGAGGCCAAAGCGTGAAGCCTCAGGAGCCAGGAGGAAAGTTCCCTGGCCTAAACTAGAGACAGACCATACAAAGAGAAGTGCAGCATACAAGAAGAAGCACAGTTATCCAGTCAGCTAATCAGTACAGCAGAGCCAGAGTGAAACAGATGTAGCAGAGTTGAGTTTGCCTGCCAGTTTTAATGCTAAAGCCTGCTGGGACCAAGACAAAGTCTGTAAGCCGGTTTGGAGAACGTTTATGCAAAGTAAAGCTGCTGTTCAACTACATATAAGATCTGGACTCAATCTTTCTTTCAAATCCCTCAATTATTCCCCCTATTTATTTCTTCGGAGCCAAAGCCTGGGGTCCAGCTGTATCCAGGTAGGAGCACTGTGACACACATAAAAGGGACATTTTAGGCCGCACTATACCACTCGGCATACCTACACCTGGGACGCGTTTTATATGTAGAGGGCTCTAGGGGGAGGCGCCCGCTGCAAATGTATTTAGCTGATCTCTCTGCTGTCTTGTCGTACTGATGCTTTCTTGAAGCTCCAGTTTGGCTGATCTCTCTTGAGTGTGGGTCTAAAATCAAAGAAGAAGGCAGTACTTGCTGATGCAGCTGAAAAATCTGTGCAAATTTATTCCATAGTCAGCATTCCAGGTGATGCAATGTTTCAGCTAGGAAATAGCCTTTTTCAAGAAATGTTGCGTCACCTGGAATGCTGACTATGGAATAAATTTGCACAGATTTTTCACCTGCACCAGCGAGTTCTGCCCTCTTCTCTTCTTTGATATCGGAACCATTTGGGGACTGGTTAGGACCCGGTCCTCCCAGGGTGCGCACCGCACCACTACTGACCTTTGACGCTGGGGTGCTGTTCCCTCTTTCTTTTTTGCATGGAGTCTGGGTCTCACAGGAGAGTAATATCTGGATCCCAGGAGTAGAAGCTCTGACATGTGCCTCCTCTCCTTGCTGTTCCATTGAAGGAAAAAAATCACAGAAAATAATACAAAATAGATGCAAACATTATATATGGACTAAGCCCTTACTCTGATATAATAAAATCTAAGACTCTCAGGCAATATATTTTCTTGTTAACATATTTTTATAAATTTTGAAAATGAAGAACAGCTTGTATAACAGAGATAATACAATTGTTACATATATAACTATGCCAAACACGACATAAAAATTAGGTAGTTGTGATCTCTTGGTGGATGGAGAAGAAGCATTTTCCCTGAACCGTAAAATGATTTTACAGGGTCATATCCCTTCATTATCGGGGTGGATCGATGAGCCCCCAGATCCCCCCCACCCCCCGATACTCTTAATGCTCAGGCAATATATTTTGATCAAAACACATCTGTGCCTGCCTACCAGCGCCAAGGTGGTCTCAGTCAGGCAGGACCTATTCTAAACCTACCTATGCCGTTGGGCATTTACATTCAGGAGAGCAGACCCTGTACATATAGTGTGCTGCCCCTAGTCACCCCTATGTGCATCCAGCAACAAATGAGAACAGTAGCATGCACTCCTATATGTACCACCTAATCAAGGTAATCTGTGGGATAGAGGGGGCAAAAGTGCACAAAAAAGCTACTCCCAGGATAGTATAGAAGCGCATTCACAATTCAAGGTGCCACTCGTTCAAGTGTATACTACAGACAAAAAAAATTCACAGAAAAAGATAAAAAAAAACATCCTGTATGATGTAATAAATGAATATGCAGATGTGCATGGCTACAAGTATGAAAGAAAAATCACAGAAAATAATGCACTAACACAATAGATGCAAACACCATCTTGGCGCTGGTAGGCGGGCACAGATGTCTTTTGATCAAAATATATTAGCTGAGAGTCTCAGATTTTATTATATCAGAATGAGGGCTTCGTCCATATATAATGTTTGCATCTATTGTGTTAGTGCATTATTTTCTGTGATTTTACTATCGGAATTGCAGTCATGCACATCCGCATATTCATTTATTACATCGTGCAGGATGTTTTTTTTACTTTTTCAGTGTTTTTTTGCCTAGCCCTGTTCCCTGCCAACCATTATCTCCTCTTCTAGAAAACATGGCCAAAGGAATAAAAATGCACAACACTACAATACAATACATAATTATATACAATTGCAGATACCCGGTCTGGGGTTCTGCACTTGCATGTGCCCTGGGTCTTTTGTCCTTATCCAGCTTTGCCATGACAATCGTCACATTAGAATATATCTGCATCTCCACCATGTTCTACCCTTGTCCCAATGTGCCCCAGATGTCTTTAGAGTCTGGCGATGCCCTGACTAAATGCACAGGCTTGTAGCTTTGAATTAGCATTGAAACCTGTCACAGCAGATGAGCATTAAAGTTGACTTTGATGCATTAATCGGAGATGTGACCACAGAAGGGTTGGGGGTATTAGCCTTGCCCAGTGTGGGCCATAGTTTCTTCAGACCGTTTAGCTACTAGAAGCAAATCAAAGTAACGTCACAAGCCCCTTACAGTCAGGATTGTTCTCTAGCTTCTTAGGAGATATACTTAGATAACTACCTTGACTGACACTAATTATCGTGCTGCGCTTATCATGGAGCTCTGTCTTCACTATCTTAGTCCTGCCTCATCCACTGAACAGAACATTACTGTGCCCAAGAAAAGCCTAGTAAGCAATAAAGGAGTTATCTATAATTTAGGCTACTTTCACACTTGTGGCAGGACGAATCCGTCCTGCCGCAAGTGTGAAAGTAGCCTTAGGTAAATGTCATAAGAAGCAAGAAAATTTGAATTTTTAGGAACTCCAGTAAGGAAAAAGACTTTTAATTGTCCCATCAGGAATACAATGAATTTGATTATCTATGATTCCTTTATCATTTTTTTTTCATCCACATTGTGAGAAAGAAATAAGGGCTAATGCACATTGCCCTGTGAGTCCCCGAGGTTCATATAACAAAGCTCTAGGCACCTTGTATGATGCCATGGTACCTCCATGAGATGGCTAGAAGCATTTCTTTTGGGGGAGGATACCTCCATAAGACACACAGCAGTGCACTGTAGGCCCATAGCAGGCTATAGGTTCCATATTATAGATCTGTACAACATGGCTGTGAGCTTGAGGCCTCAGCAGAGGGACTTTGGGCTCCCTCAAGTATACAGGTGCTCATAGACCTTCAATAGGTGTTGGTTGATCGCTCATTAGCCCAACAGGTATTCCTCCCAACTCCCCCATACATATGCGTGCTCAGTTTGGTTGAGCATGTCAGTGTCTTCAATGGCAAAAGAGGAGTAACCACTGCCAGACACCACTATTGGTGGCTTCTCTCCTGTCCGAACACAAGGAACCGTCTTACTCCCAACATCATCTATTGGAGGAGAGTTGGAGTCCCCCATACACACTTGATAGTCCACTGGCCCTGCTGAAATTGGCGAGCTCAATGACAATCAAATGTGTATGTAGGGAAGGTGTATGACTGCAACCTCTGAATTTAAAGGGGTTTTCCAAGAGTTCACTATTGATTTCCTAGGATAGGACATCAGTATATGATGAGTAGGGGTCCAACACCCAGCACCTAGGCAGCACACAGCACAGCTACGGCAAGCTTACCAAGCACAGTGCCATACATTGTGTAGTGGCCGTGCTTTGTATTGCAGCTCAGCCCCATTCACTTGAATAGGACCGAGCAGCACCTAGGTCATGTGACCAATAAGCGTGACTTTACTGGCCAAGGAAGAGTCTGCAGCACTTGCGTGAGCGTCATGGCCTCTTCAAACAGTGGGGGGACCCACACTGACCAGTTATTGATGACCTATGCAGAGGACAGACCATCAACATTGAACTCCCTGAAAACCCCTTTGGCCAAAGTTGGAAGGAAGTTGAAAGAGACCCCCCAAGGGCAAGGGGCAAACAGTAAGGAGATACAATAAAAGGTATACAGGTGGGTTAAGTCCCTATTATACGGGCAAATAGAGCAGACGATTGTCGGGAGGAAAGAATTCCCTCCCAGCAATCGCCTACTCGCTAGAGGAGGAGACCGCTGCTATTACATGCAGCGTTCTCCTCCTCAGTAAAGGGATGATCGATCGCTAATACATCGCTCATCCCTATGCAGTCTCATTGTTTGCCGGCGGCAGAGTGCCTATTACACAGCGTAATCTGCCGCCGGCAAACCAGGATTTTTTACCATGTTAAAAGATTCTTATTACCCGATGAACCAATGTTTACGCTCGTTAGCAATTACCTTAACAATAATCTGCTGGTGTAATAGGGCCTTTAGAGGTCCATGGTCCGGTTGTTGGAATGCTCATACCTGTAGTGGCCGCATATAGTATCCAGGGTGAAAACGTCCTCATGACCAGCCATTATATTTTGCAAATTTGCAATAGGATAGATGGTCATGAGGACCATCAATAAAAAGAATGATTATCTTCCCAGTTTACTTGGAACACAAACAATGGATGAAGCTTAACTGGGAAAATATTGTGACCTCCTCCAAATATGAGCCCCAGGCCATGGCTGGAATTTACTCCTGGCCCGGTTATGAGAGGAATGTGGAGGATGAGCAGCAGTTTAATGGCCACAGACTAAAGAGTGACTACCCTGTGCAGTACATGTGACAGCTGGAAAGATCCCGGAGCTACACTATTCCCGCTGTCATGTGACTACCCTTGTGAGAGGTCCAGGTCTGCTCCCTGCTTTAAGGAAAAAAATGATATACATAGAGAAAGTGGGATGTGATTATAAAGGACATCTTACCGAGGTAATATGGATATAATAATAGCATAATGGTAATATAAAAGCAAAAAAAGATGCAGTAGAAACGTTTTAATAAATTTGCTCACATTTTTTGTAAAAATGACTTTTTAATGCCTTTAAAGTGGTTACCAGCAGGATAACATTTTTATATATAGAGTACAATAGGTTTAAAATAAAAGAAGCATACCTCACCGATCCCCCGCCACTGCCGTTAAGAGGCTTACGGGGTTCCTGCCCGCAGTGTCAGACTGAAGTCCCTTGGGCCCACCAGAGGAAATGATTCTGAGGGCCCACCTTCTGTGTATATAGGACCTTAAGGGCCCCATTTTATTAGGTTGATTACTGTCTGAGCTTGGGTCCACCAGAGGATCATAGCTGTCTGCTCAGTCATCACGACCTGCAGCGTAGACTGGCTTCATCTTCAGGAATGTCTGGTGTGTGGAGCCAGGAACGGGAGGTGGAGAACTACAGAATCCAGGAAAGCATCGGAGTGGCAGCAGCGGGGGATCGGTGATGTATCACTTTTTTAAAATTTATTGTGTCCCATATATAAACAATGTAATCCCCTTGGACAACCCCTTTAAGGTGCCTTCACACTAATTTTTCTCCTACTGCCATGGAAATCATGTGTGTCTGGCTAGTGTTTTTTTTGTTTGGCATTGTTTAGAAGTCTGGCAGTCCGTGCGCCTGAACAGCTCAGAGTTGCCGTAGATTTCTGGCTTCATTTGCGCTGGAAAACTGGTGTAAATGAAGATAAATTTGTCTCTGGTGGTGGTCCTTTCCCAATCTTGCCACGGCCCATTTTTGAAAAGTGTCGAGGGTGGCATAAAAAGAGGTATTTACTACTTATTTTTTTTAAAAGTTGCATTTAAAAAGTCACACAGCTTGCGATTTTTTTAAAGCCACTTTTCTGGCACAAGAATAATAAATCTCCCCCATAATCTTAAACCACCCTTGAAGGGGTTGTGTGCTGTAGTTATATTGATGACCTATCCTTAGGATAGGTCATCAATATCTAATCGGTGGGGGTCCGAATCTTGGATACTGTTTAACTGCAGTGTATCTAGAATATAGCGCCAGTGCTCATCCTTTTCACTTGAATGGGACAAACAGTTGTTTTTACACAGAACCGCTGCTATAATTTAGACAGCATGCAGGTAAACATTGAAGAGAATGCTGTGCTCACATGAGCACCACAACCCCTTTAAACAGCTGATCGATGTGGGTACCGGGAGTCGGAACCCAACTGATCTGGTATTACAGAGCTGGTGTGTGGAGGGCTGAGAGCCATTCCAGGAGCGCCATAAGCAACCCTCAGGCAGGAAGAACTGGGTCCCGCTCTGCCCAGGAGTCTTCCATAGCCAGGACAAATTCTTACCATTAGCACAGCCTCCTGGAGGAGGGGGATCGGCAGAGTGGATCCTTAGCCCTCCTTCTCTTCGACTGCTGCCGGGACAGGAGTGGTGAATTGCCCTGGCGATGAGCTAGTCAGGAGAACGACCCGGTGGAGGAGGTATGGGAGCAGCTTCCCAGTTGTAAAAGAGTTGGGCAGCTTGGAGAGGGGATCGCGTGGCCGACCCAGTGCCAAGATGGTGCCCATGTGTTTCCATTGGGGCTTGGATGCGATGGGAATCATTGGCCTGCCCAGGTGGGGCAGTAGGCTAAACAGTCCATATGGAGATGTTGCAGAGACAGTAGGGTACTGCAAGAGGAAGACTTCTCTATACCTGGGCCTGCAGGAGGCTGAAAACCTACTCAGAGGCTGCCAGGTGTAGGGGTGGATATCACTTTCAGTTTCAGCGGCACACCTAAAGCAGTAGACGCGTGAAAAAATTTGCAAACGGGAGTATGCGGAAATATGTTTGCTGCTTACTTTGGGGAAGTTCAATTTGAATAAAGTGAAGCCGGGTGAGTCAAAGAAGGAAGAGAGGAGACAATATCATCTTATCCCTCAGATATTTTCCAACTTGCGGCAAGCATTCGCCATCTTGGCAAGCGTCATTGGCGAAAAGGAGCCTGAACATTGTCTGTCTCTCTTTGGGTATATAAATTTAACCGGGGAAGCATATACGGTTTATGGAGGAGACGTTTGCTCTGATATGATGAACAATTTGAGCAGAGTAAAGCCGTGCGTAACAACATGAGATGGGATCATGAAGATGTATGGACTTGATGATGGCTGCTGCTAAACCTACCTTTCAGAGGGGCACCGAGGGCTTGAGTTCGGCTCTCCGTCCCATCGTAAGGGATACTGCTGGTAATTTAACAACAGGGGCCAGTGTAAGTTTGGCTCATTGTGTTGCTTTAAACACGAGTGTTCAGGATGCTGCGGTAACCATAGTATCGCCAAATGTTTTAAATGATCAAAAGTAAAAATCTGCTAATTGGTGTTGGAATTGGGAGGCGGAAGCGTTGTTACAGTCTCAGTTTCTTGCACAGTTTTCGTATTCTGTTTGATTCGGCAGCCTTCTTGTTTTCATCCAGGTAATCTAAAGTCTGAGAGGGACCATCCGGAGGCAGAGGCTGAAATAACTGTGGAAGGAGGTCGAGTTGGGGCGTAAGAGAAGACCTTTTGACATCCCTCCTTGGTCCCCATCTCTGAGTTTAAAGTGGTTCTCCGTGAATTTATAAAATGAAAATACTTAAATATGACTTTATTGTAAACATATTCCCAAATACCTTTCATTAGTTATAATGGCTCATTTTGTTTAGGGAGCAATCATTAGGAGAAACAAAATGGCCGCTGTCCTATTAATACACACAGCATCTGTCCTAATCACACAGGGGGACAAGTTACTTCCGAGCACTGAGGTAAAGAGCTGCCTCATCCTCCTCTTTTACTTGTCAGGGGTTATGATCCTGAATACAGATTATAAGAACTTTAACTAAATATCTGTGGGAGACATGAAGTACAGAGAAGATGGACAGGACAGACTGTGGTAATGGAGACTGCATACAAGAGCTGCTGCTCATTATCCACATCACCCCCACCCTCCTTTTTGTACTTCATGGCTCCTCATGAACTCCATTTCTTCAGAGATTTAGCTGAAGATCATATTAAACTGTATTAAGGGTCATAGAAGAAGATGAGGCAGCTCTTTGGCTCACTGAAGTACCTTGTCCTGCTGTGTGATTAGGACAGGTTTTCTGTGTACTAATAGGATGGCGGCCATTTTATTTCTCCTGATTGCTCCCTAGACAAAATGAGCCATCATAACTAATGAAAGGTATTTGGAAATATATTTCTAATAAAGTAATATTTAAGTATTTTTATTTTCCTAATTTCCAGAGAACCCCTTTAAGCTCTGGGAGAGGCTGCCAAAAAGGAGCCCAATAAAATTAGATTGATACATCACTTGTTGTTTCCGGTGGGTTCTTTGGTGAATGATGGGATAGCGCCTGAGTTGACTGCTGTGTCTTACGTTTCTTTTGATAGGGCTGTCGAATTGGTTTGGCGGGCAGATAAGGGTGCGCTCACTGAGAAGACAGATATTGAGGTGGCCTTCCATTTGTTTCCTATTCATCCCGAGAGTTTTCACTTACTGGGGTGTATGTAGTAGGACCAATATTACGTGGATTGTTGTCTGCCCTTGGGTTGCTCCATATCCTTCTCATACTTCAAGGCCTTTAGATCCTTTGCTAATTGGGTGGTGCCGGATGTTTCGGGAATTTCTTCCATCACCCACTATCTGGATGATTTTTTCTGTGTGGGCCCCCTTCGTTGCCATATACTCCTGTGTAGTACTCCTCCTTAAATGGGTAGCGCTGCATTTTGGGATCCCCTTAGCTCCGGAGAAGTCTGAAGGCCCTGTTACAGTGATGCACTTCCTTAGTACTGAAATTGATTTTTTTGCAATGGAGTGTAGGTTGGTTGCTGCCTGATAAGTTGGCAGATTTAAAGGAGGTTGTGGCTAGTTTTCTGACTGTTCATAAGGCTCGTTTACGTCATGTCACTCTTTCTAGGGCAAATTCAATTTTGCTTGTTGGATTATGTCAATCTGCAATTTTTTTTTGCCGGGGGCGTTCTACTGCTATGGCGGCATTTTGGTCCCCTAATCCCTTTGTGTGGGTGACACGGAACGTTCGTGAGGACCTAGGGTGCAAGACTCCTTTCTTTAGCATTACTATAGTTGGTCTTTGTGCTGTTTCGAATAGTGCCATTGATTTAGACATAGATGCTTCAGGGGGTTCATGGTTTTGTGGCCCTTTTCCATGGTCGATGGTGTGTAGGGAGGTGGCCTGACTATTGGGTGCAGCAGGGACTGGTTAAAAGCGGTTATCCAAAGTCTAAAACATGCCCCCCAATGCCTGAGCTCTTCATATAGATTGTATTTACTTGTTCTCTGGCGCCTGCGTCGTTCCTGATCCCCGCACAGCCGCTGCATCTCCCTGTTGCGCGGATCAAAACATCCGGCAACGGGGGGGAACAGCCAATAGCAGGTCACGACTTGGACAAGCCTCCCTACCATCGCGAGTGACGCTACGGAGGCTCGTCCCCCGTCGTGCCCTGCATTTGGCCCTCCCCCTGTCTCCGGTGGTTTTCTGTCTGCTTCATCTCCTCAGGAATGAGCCATAATTATTCGGTTTATGGCATGCTCTTTTGAAAGTATTTATTTGATTAGGAAAAGAAAGGAATGGTTCCGGCACCTGATTATGCAGTAAAAGCTTCCTTTATTAGGGGTTCAGTATACAATCGTGTTCACACAATGGCTGGTAGTTTACGCGTTTCGGACAGTCTTGTCCTTAGTCGTAACGACTAAGTAACTTAGTCGTTACGACTAAGGACAAGACTGTCCGAAACGCGTAAACTACCAGCCATTGTGTGAACACGATTGTATACTGAACCCCGAATAAAGGAAGCTTTTACTGCATAATCAGGTGCCGGAACCATTCCTTTCTTTTCCTGATTGCGGCAAGCACTTCTCTTCAGGCTCCGAGCACCGGGGATATGGCTGTCCTGGACGGGTGAGCTGGACTTTTGCACTTGTTATATTTATTTGATTACTTTTCTATTTATGTTATATTTAATAAAGAAGCTCAATTATTATGGGGCGCCATTTGTTCACAGTGCATTTTGTGACCCAAAATTCATTTTGTACAATTCTATACCACAGAATGACATTCTGTGCAACAATATGATGTTTTGTGCGACAAATTGTCTTCTGTGTGACAAAATCAAATTCTGTGAGTGATATCTGTCAATCAAACACTAACCAAAGAAATGCTCTCAAACAGAAGTTTCTGAGCAAGCATTGACGCTTTGTTACAAAATGTAATTTTGTGAGCAGTAGTGTTGAGCGCGAATATTCGAATTTTGAATTTTTATCGCGAATATCGGCACTTCGAAAATTCATGAATATTTCGAATATAGTGATATATATTCGTAAAAATGAATATTCGTTTTTTTTTTGTTTTTTTTCATCTGAACCCATTACCTAGTATACCTACCTGCTTCTTGCTTGTGGGTCAATGTGAGAAGGTTGCCATATTGTAGTCTGTAGTGAATTAGAATATTCTTCATTTTAAATATTTTTTTTATCTTATGCGCAAAATCGGCAATGTAGTATTCGCATAATGCGAATATTCTAACACCCGAATATGATAGCACTATAGAATATAGATTTTTTTTTGATTCCTCCCTGCTTAAGTTGCTTTTGGCCCAATGACTGTTCACATTAAATTGGAAAAAATGATGAATATTCTAAAAAAAAGAATATATAGCACTATATTCTATAGTGCTATATATTCGTGTTTTAAAATATTCGCATTAGGCGAATATTACATTGCCCATTTTTCGCATAAGAAAATAATTTTCTTATGGAGGAATCATGACTTCAGATGGAAAAAAATAATGAATATTCTAAAAACCGAAAATATAGCACTATATTCTAGATTTATTTTGTGATTCTATGTCACAAAATAAGATTCTGTGCGACAAAATCGATTCTGTGGGATAATTCTGTTGTAATAATTGTGTGACACAAAAAGGAATTCCATGTAACAAAATCAATTCTTTGTCATGATTGCAAAACATGCAAATTCTAAATCTAACTTGCCGTATATTTGAGACAGGCAGATGGGACGGATGCACAGTACACAAAGTACCGCCATAATTAATATGGGCTCAGATCCGTGCTGCTAGGCCCTGCACACCATCAGGCACATGCAGTCCTCACCACTCTGCCCAGAGACAGTAGTAAGTTTACAACCAACCACGAGATTACAGCTGCCAGCCCCCCCCCCCCCCACCTCCCCGCAATAAGTCAGAATCCTTCTGCTTTTCAAGGACAGTATGCATTAGGCGGTATTATGTTACTCGACGAATCCCGTACATGGGACAAGTCATATATGGATAGGTCAATCTATTCACAATGCACACGCGTAACTGAGGCTGGACCGGCGCTCTTGGCATTTTCATCCGTCTGATGTGATGCATTAACTATTTAATGGCTGCAACATCATAAATAAAATGGCTTCAGTGACTTACACATGGATTTTATACAGCTGCCTTTAAACAATAGATTTAAAAGGGATCAACCAACACTGCGAGCAACGACTGAACAGTGCCAACCTGTGTACACACACACCCAATTAACAGGGGGAACAGTAATACCCAGTTTTAAATCTATTCATATATTTGCAGGCGGAATAATAGAGGAACTGGGAAAAGATGCTCCAGATTTACGCAACGATTTACGCACATGTCAGGAGAGGGGACAAGTCCTCTGTGAGGAGGCCATAGATTTGAGATCCATATTGGCTCAGTTTTGATAATTACCTTCCTGTAATTATTATGGTAATCTATTGACATCCGGTTCTGTCACGTTGGATTTTTTTACAACCAGTTTTATTTCTTTGTGATGGCATTGGCCGCTTTTAGGGTATGTTCTCACGTGCCTAGTCCGTGGCGGATTTTCTGCAGCGTAACATTCATAGTGGATCTGGATGAACTCTGCAGCGGCAAAACGATCACCAATCAGATTTCATTGCAGGGACGCTGCAGATCTTACCCTCTGCATTGCAAAATAAATTGACATTTTGCAGATTTAAAATCCGCACCACACATCAAGTGACGTGCGGATCCCAGTGCAGACTCTCTGCAGATTTGAACCCTGCAAATCGGAAGGAGACTCACCACATGGAAACATACCCTTAGGCTTCATGCACGCGAATATATATTTTTTCTGTGTCCGTTCCGTAAGTTAGTAAGTTACACCGTGTGCATTCCGTTTCCCTATGCCTGTATTTTAGTTCCCCAAAAAATAGAACATGTGCTATTATTGTCCGCATTACGGACAAGGATAGTACTGTTCTATCAGGGGCCGGCTGTTCAGTTCCAAAAATACGGAATGCACACGGACGTCATCCGTATTTTATGCGTACCGCACAGTGCATGAGGCCTAACTAAACTATTGTGAACATAGCCAGAGTAAGCAGGTTGTCGAGATTTTTTAAAAAAAGGCAAACAGTTGCCTCAAACTAGAGTACGCTGGAATATACTATACTGCCTAAAAAAAAAAAAAACAGGAACAATGGCAACACCCATCAAATGTCAATAATAATCCAAATTTATGGAAAAATACAGTAATGACATATGACTGTATATAATCTTCAGGAAAAAGCATCAAAACATGGAAATCATACCCATAAAAATTACTGTACCGAGTACATAGCCCCCATATTACAACATGGAATCATGTCCCTTAGGCCTCATGCACACGACAGTATTTGTTTGCGGTCCGCAAAACGGGGTTCCGTGATCCGTGTCAGTTTTTGCTTCGGTTGTGTTTCCATGTGTCTTCCGTTTTTTTAGCGGACATGACCCAAAAGATTTTACCAAAAGACAGGCTGATTTTTGCCAAGTGCCTGCCAAGGGATCTGCAAAAAAAACGGACGCGGAGCGCGGATGACACACGGATGGCCATCCGCATTTTTTCACGGTCCCATTGACTTGAATGGGTCCGTGAACAGGTTATATTTTTTTGACGGACTGGAATCATGGACCATGGACGCGGAGGACAAACGGTGCATTTGCCGAGTTTTCCACGGACCCATTGAAAACCAATGGGTCCGCAGAAAATCACGAAAAATGGCACAATGGACACGGAATCAAACAACGGTCGTGTGCATGAGGCCTTAAAGGGGCGGTCTCACTTCAGCAAATGGCATTTGTCAAGTAGTGAAAGTGAATACATGGTACTTCTATTGTGATTGTCCATATTACCTTAGTTGCTCACTTGATTCATTTTTCCATCACATTATACACTTCTTGTTTCCATGGTTATGACCACCCTACAATCCAGCAGTGGTGGTCGTGCACACTATAGAGAAAAGCACTAGCCTCTCTGCGGTCCCGGCCACCAGAGAGAACAGAGCTTTTTCCTGTAGTTCGTAAGCACAACCACCACTGATGGGTTGCAGGGTGGTCATAACCCTGTAATGTGTATTAAGCCAGCAAAGGAAGCAATATGGACAATTACAATACATTAGTAACTGCCTTGTATTAACTTTCTCTACATGATAAATGCTATTTGCTGAAGTGACACAACCCCTTTAACACCAGCCGGGATAATCCTGTAGTGTTTCCAATAAATAAGTAACCATGGACCCATGCATCAATATTATATCAATATCCTCCAATGGGGGTGGGGGGGGGGGTCACCACAATGACATGAAACCTCACCCCCTCCAGTCCCAGAATATCAAGTCAGTAAGACATTACCACAATGGCGCTGTCTAAGGATAATTACCCTCCCAGGGACATGATGAGGTGATGTGGGAGTGTAGATCCGAGGTAGCCAAAGAACACCTCGCCGGGCGTTTCACTGCAATGAGCTTCACCAGTGTAATCACAGAGCACCTTCACCAGTGTAATCACAGAGCACCTTCACCAGTGTAATCACAGAGTACCTTCACCAGTGTAATCACAGAGCACCTTCACCAGTGTAATCACAGAGCACCTTCACCAGTGTAATCACAGAGCACCTTCACCAGTGTAATCACAGAGCACCTTCACCAGTGTAATCACAGAGCACCGGCACCAGTGTAATCACAGAGCACCTTCACCAGTGTAATCACAGAGTACCTTCACCAGTGTAATCACAGAGCACCTTCACCAGTGTAATCACAGAGCACCTTCACCAGTGTAATCACAGAGCACCTTCACCAGTGTAATCACAGAGCACCTTGACCAGTGTAATCACAGAGCACCGGCACCAGTGTAATCACAGAGCACCGCCACCAGTGTAATCACAGAGTACCGCCACCAGTGTAATCACAGAGCACCTTCACCAGTGTAATCACAGAGTACCTTCACCAGTGTAATCACACAGTACCTTCACCAGTGTAATCACAGAGCACCTTGACCAGTGTAATCACAGAGCACCTTGACCAGTGTAATCACAAAGCACCTTGACCAGTGTAATCACAGAGCACCTTGACCAGTGTAATCACAAAGCACCGCCACCAGTGTAATCACAGAGCACCGCCACCAGTGTAATCACAGAGCACCTTCACCAGTGTAATCACAGAGCACCTTCACCAGTGTAATCACAGAGCTCCGCCACCAGTGTAATCACAGAGCACCGCCACCAGTGTAATCACAGAGCACCGCCACCAGTGTAATCACAGAGTACCGCCACCAGTGTAATCACAGAGTACCGCCACCAGTGTAATCACAGAGTACCGCCACCAGTGTAATCACAGAGTACCGCCACCAGTGTAATCACAGAGTACCGCCACCAGTGTAATCACAGAGTACCGCCACCAGTGTAATCACAGAGCACCTTCACCAGTGTAATCACAGAGTACCTTCACCAGTGTAATCACACAGTACCTTCACCAGTGTAATCACAGAGCACCGCCACCAGTGTAATCACAGGAGTACCTTCACCAGTGTAATCACAGAGCACCGCCACCAGTGTAATCACAGAGTACTTTCACCAGTGTAATCACAGAGCACTGCCACCGGTGTAATCACAGAGCACCGCCACCAGTGTAATCACAGAGTACCTTCACTAGTGTAATCACAGAGCACCTTCACAAGTGTAATCACAGAGCACCTTCACCAGTGTAATCACAGAGCACCTTCACCAGTGTAATCACAGAGCACCTTCACCAGTGTAATCACAGAGTACCTTCACCAGTCAAAGATTCCATCCTACCAAAGGGAACACGCCTCCTTGCTACATCATATATGCTTTTCTGCTGTTGGTACAGACTCCATTACAAGATGGCTGCCATAGCTAGATATTTACATACCCAAGTTAGTAAAACAATGCACACTGCACAGATGCCAAGTGTTATCTCTTTTCTTATTTTCATAGTCTAGCCAATGAAACAATGCCTCAGGAGGAATGCCTCTCTGATGTCTATGTAAACTGCTGTACTTCCTGTGATAAATTCGAATTTACTTTGACCCCATTGTGTGTGTCACTGTTATTTTCTTCCATGCACGTAAAACCCTTAGGTTACTATTAATTTGGAGCAGTAGAGCAAACATGATCCACCCTGATTGAGGGCATCTTTTACACAGGTAGAATGGAGCTTTCCATTCCATTCTAAACCCCCCTCTGTGGAGAGGTGGGCTAGTCCCACTTCCTGCAAGAAGGGTGGGTCCCAATTTCTAGTTAGTTCCAGCTTACCCCCTGCCAAGGAAGGGTGGGCTGGGCACATCTCTGCTGGACGTGCCCAAGCCAAGCCACACCAGCCAGATCACCCTCAGCTCTACTGGACATGGAGGCCAAAGCCTCAGGAGCCAGGAGGAATGTTCCCTGGCATAACCTAGAGTACAACTACAAAGAAGTGCAACATACAGAAGAAGCTGAGTTATACAGCCAGCCTGTCAGTACAGCAGAGCCAGAGAGAAACAAGTGTATTAAAGACGAGTTTGCCTGCCAAGTTTAATGCTAAAGCCTGCTGGGACCAAGATAAAGCTTGAAGATTGTCTTGGATGAACATTTATTCAAGTAAAGCTGCTATTCCAATTTATATAAGGTCTGGACTCGATTCTTTCTTCAATCCCTCAATTATTCCCCTTATTTCTTTGCTTCGGAGCCAAAGCCTGGGGTCCAGCCATATCCAGGAAGCAGCACTGTGCACGATACCATTCAGCATTTCCTACACCTGGGTACCAACTCCTCTCATAGGGCCCCAGGGGGTGGCCCGCTGCACAGACACACTAGTAGGCGATATTTCATCCATGAACTATGGCCTACACAACCCCCTACTTATTTCATAATGTCTGGACCCATGAAAGGTCCTCTTAAAAGGCACAAATTTGGTGATTTTTAATGATCATCAGTAAAGGTTATGTTTTACACTGGTGATCACAGGAAATAAGAAAGCACAGCCCAGAACGGGAGATAAGAGCAGTAAAGGGAAAAGAGATACATTGCAAAATGATAGGTACTTTCATGAATGATTATTTTAAAGGATGTTGATGCAAACTGGAAAACCCATTTAAGGGAAAGTGATAGGCATACAGCAGATAGCCCCAACTTGGTGCTCGGTTTTCATCCCCATGCCACCCACATTCAGAAATTTACACAACAATGTTGGACCCCCATCGGTCTGATATTAATAACCTTATGCAAAGGAGAGGTCATCAGTAGTAAAGTCCTGGAAACCCCTGTAATGATGAAGATTATGAATGAGGAACTTCTGTTTACAACATTCAAATTACCTACAGGCTATTGAAAACATGTTTTCTAAATGAGAAAACCCCATTAAAGTGGTGTTTCTGGGGGGGGAAATGGGACATTAAGGGTTAACAATAAAAACCAAACCTTAGTCACCCTCACCAATACCCCACCACTGCTGATCCAATGCTGGTCCCATCCCTGCTACTTTCACCAGGAAAGGCCCGCTCATTGGACGGGACATTGTTACAGCCAGTATGTTCGGAAATCGGAAGTGAAGAGCAGCAGAGACTGGACCAGTATCATAAGAGCTGCAGTGGTGGAATGGTGAGGAGGAGTATGGGCCATCCAGGGGCGTAACTACCATAGCGGCAGACCATGTGACTGTTATGGGGCCCAGGGCAAGAGGGGGGGCCCAGTCTTAGTTGGGATTATCTCCTCCTCTACTGGAGGTGAAAACTTGGTCAGGACTCTACCCTCTAAAGGAAGAACTTTTAGTAAATGAGGAAGTAGAAAAATGGCCCAAGGGTCATTAAAAGGGTCTAGGCGGAAACCCTTCTGTCCTGTGTGTGTGCGTGTGTGTGGGGGGCTGGTTTTACCCTCGCTATGGGGCCCTTACTTCTCTATGTAGGCCACTGGTGCCATCAGGGTGATCAATAAACAATTATAGAGTAAATTTATAAGGGGGCAAATACTTTTTCTCTCCAGCAGTATTATAGTTTTGGAGTGAATGATCATGTAGCAGGCCCCCTCAGGCATCTTGTTGCCATTGAGATATTCCATTACCATTGGTGTGCTCGGTTTGTTACGGTATGATATGGTGATATATTGACAGATACTTTGGTTTCACGCCCCTTAAGGGGTCAGAATGAGGTCACAGAATGGGCGACTTTTCATGCTTAGCTAAGCTCTTTCTCTAGATTTAATAGCTGAATTCAGAGGCTGAGGAGCTACAACTCCTGACCACAGCAGTCCTTATTCTCAAGTTCATAATTAACCAGCGGCACCATTACATTCTAGATTTATAAATTAAGATTATTCTAGAATTTCTAGAAATATTTTATTATAATATGTATCATATTTACATGGACAGGGGTCCTACTTCTATTCTTAGGCTACTTTCACACTTGCATTGTTAATTCCGTTATTGAGATCTCTATACTGGAATTATACGGATCCGTTTTGATTTTGCACATCAGGATGCATCCGTTCCGTTAGGATGCGGTTGTGTGACAGAAAAAATGGAAAAAAACGAATGCGTCACTAAATACATTGAAAGTCAATGGGTGACGAATCCAGTTTTTTAGGCTTCTTAAAAAACGGATCAGCCCCCATTGACTTACATTGTTTTTAGTGACGGATCAGTTTTTTTCAGTTTTTATGACTTTGCACAAAACTGCATGAGGACTAAATGGAAACGTTTTTTTCCAGTATTGAGATCCTCTGCCGGAGCTCAATACCGACAACAACAAGTGTGCCTTAACGGATTTATATACAGATTGCGTCCCTTTTTCAATCCACTGATGATATACCATACCTGTTGTATCACTTGTTTTATTTGACATCCATTGAGTTTAAAGGGGATGTCCAGCTATTTTTTTTAATTTTCCACTCCTGGGGGCTCTTCACTGGACTTAAGGTCCCCATGTGTCAGCTGTATGTCTCTGCAGCAGTTGTATGTCTCTGCAGCAGTTGTATGTCTCTGCAGCAGTTGTATGTCTCTGCAGCAGTTGTGTCAGTTGTATGTCTCTGCAGCAGTTGTATGTCTCTGCATCAGTTGCATGTCTCTGCAGCATGTTACTGCTGGGTCACGTCCCTCTTGGCGACACTTCACCGTTGAGGCCCGCACCGTTGGCGCATGTGACCCTCTGCGTCTGGAAGTCGACAGACGGGGATCGGAAGTCCAGTGAAGGGAGCCGGAAAGGAGCGGCGATGAGTATGGATTTCTCACATGTTTCAGTGGCTATATGGGAAATTAAAATAAAAACCTGGACAATCCCTTTAAAGGGCCTTGACTAGTTTCACTTTTACAACACTCTTTTGTGAATCCTGACTTAATAAAGGAGGCTTCTCCTTTAGCACATTGGCTAGTGCCTCAAAAAGCATCTTTCGCTCTGGAGGACCCAGCACGTCTGTGCAGTACATAAACAGCTTATGGAATTCAATGGGAACTGTGTAATACCTCATTTCCCCTGGGATGTGATCTTGGGGTGCAATGGGTGGCCAATTAGGCAGTCAAAAAGGCATGGACTAATAGAGTGCCGGTCAGTTCGTTACTAACAGGCAATAATGCTTTGGTATACCATTTCATTGCAGAACTGATCAGATGATCTCAATGTGAAGTCCCCTTGGGACTAAAAAACGAGTTAAATAAAGTTTAACACCCCTAATAACCAAGCCTGAAAATGCCTTACTGACCCACTAAATTTTTTGTCTCTTTGATTTCAGTAGCCGTAACTTTTTATAACTTTTTTTTTATCGATGTGGCTTTCTGAGGGATTGCCTTATGCAGGAGAAATGTTATTATTTTTTGGCACTGTTCAGGGGTACATATGCAGCAGGCCTGAGGAGGGGAGTGGGAGAGGACAGGAGTGTCGGTAGTGGCAGCGATGGTGGTAGTAGTACTCACTGTTGCGGTCCTCACTCATGCAGTGAAGGGAGGGACACACCTTTTCTTCCCCTCGGGGAACACCCCGGTTAGTGGTAGGTTGTGTGTTCTTGGTGTAGGTGGGTTTTGGGATGCAAGGCAGGGCTCTCTTGAGATACTGGGAAAGGGGGCAATGATGTGACAGTGCAGGCAGGCAATGCAGAGCAATGAGGCCGGTTTGGGGGAAACAAGTCATTTGGGCAGATGACACACACAGGGTCTTGCAGAGTAAGCTCAATCAATTCTGATCACATGCACAGTTTTCCAAGTCTGTATATAGGGATATGGGCTGTACAATGACTACCTCTCTGATATTCCCTCTTGTTAATCCAAACAAATCTCCCAACTCGGCCTTGGGGTGCAATTCTCTCTCACAATAAATGATTGCTCTCAATATGGCAGTACGGTGCTGGGTATCTTCTTTTAACAGATAGTCAGTCTGTCTGTCTCAGTAGTATAGCAGGGTACCCGAAGCTTTTCCCCAACTAAATGCAGTAAAGTCCACAGCCAAAGTACAAACATTACCTTCATTAACTTTTTTGTCCATACACTGTGGCTCTCAACCATCTGTAAAGCTTAAAGGGGTTGTGTCTCTTTAGCAAGGGGTTTTCCATCACATTATACACTGCTCATTTTCATGGTTACGACCACCCTGCAACCCGTCAGCAGTGGTCGTGCTTGCACACTATAGGAAAAAGTGCCGTCCTCTCTGGTGGCCGTAACCGTGGGAGCTCATATAGGCTGGTACTTTTTTCTATAGTATGCAAACATGGCCAATGCTGCTGGATTGCAGGGTGGTCATAACCATGGAAACAAGCAGCGTATAATGTGATGAAAAATGAATCCAGCCAGCAAAGGAAGCAATATGGATAATAACAATACATTAGTAAGTGCTTTGTATTAACTTCCTCTATACTATATAATAAATGTTATTTGCTGAAGTGACACAACCCCTTTAAGGCTTTCAGGAAAGCATTGGTCTCAACGATATTTCTGGTTACTCTCAGCTCACAGGGCTGGTGTATCCCTGTCTGCTACTTCTCTCTCAGACACCAGCTACGCACTCTCTCCTCTCTAATGCTCCCAGATCAGAGGGGTGGGACCAGTCCACATCTAGCAACTGAATCTAGGGTCGGTAAATTAAAGTCACAGAAACACATCTAGCAGTAAACCAACGGGTCACTGCAACTATAACTTACGGTATAAGAGCTCATGCACACAATTTGGGATCCTTGACCAGTCGGCATTTTTTGTACATCGGACACTCTTCCCATTAATTTCTATAGGGTCTGAAAAAATAAAATAAAATGGACAGCACACTGATGTTATCTATGTCCTTTTCTTGTTCATTTGCAGGCAAAAATAGCCATTTCTACTGATGGGAGTAAGAAAATTGTAGAATATGGATGGTATCTGTGGTTTGCGGACCGCAATATGGATGAAGCCTAATTTATATAAATTTTTTGCTGCAGACATATTTTTTTTGCATAGTTTATTTAGATTATTTTTATTTTTAGTGCTGTTTATGTTTCACATGAAATACTAATATGTGTGCATGATTTTTTTTTTTTTTTTTTTTTGGGGGGGGGGGGTTGCGATCTTTTTAATTACTTTGTTTAGAACCTCTCTTTTTTAAATCCTATTATGTGCTTACTATTTTATAACCAATGTATTAGCATACTCCTGTATAGTAATACATTATACTCTGTGTCTCAATGACACAGGCTGCTATTAGGGCAACATGAGTGTACTCTGACAGCAGGCTGCAGCACAGACAGCCCTAGGGTCCTCTGGGCTGACCGCAATGACACCCCCAGTCTCCGATCGGGTCACTGAGAAACCCGATGACCTGATGGCAGGGGGGAGGCCCACATGCCACAGTATAGACCATGGCTATGGCTGGGATTGGATTCCTCCGAACCCCGAATGTGAAGTGACCAAAAGACACCACTGCAGACTGAGGATCTGTGCTGCCCACCATCAAAGCATTGGGCAATTGTTAAGGAGTTAGTAAAGTTTATGAAACCCTTTCATAACATGTGGTGCAGGTTCAGCTGACACCCTCCTACAGCAGCCAGAATCAGAAACATCTCTGATCCCAGCCATGCAAAGCTTTAGATGCCACTGTCAATATCAACTGGGGCATCTAAATAATCAGAAGGAGAGGGCTCCCTTTTTCACCCGATCCCCTCCCTACCTGCAATGCGAATAAAAGTTGTTGTGGCAGTTGTGGTGCTAGTAAAGGCCTGCCATCTTAGTAATCCTATTACACCCTGTCAGAGGTAGGGCATAATAAGACAACTGCAAAAGCACAATACACTGCAGTACAGATGTATTGCAGAACATTGTTCAAGCGATCAAGCTATCACATGTTAAGGCCCCCTTGAGGGTCCAAAATAATTTACCAAGAAAGCAGATGTCATTCCAGAATGGTCTACTTAGTAACATAGTAACATAGTATATAAGACCGAAAAAGGACATTTGTCCATCCAGTTCAGCCTGTTTCCTACAAGTTGATCCAGAGGAAGGCAAAAGAAACCCTGTGAGGCAGAAGCCAATTTTCCACACTTAAGGGGAAAAAAATTCCTTCCCGACTCCAATCAGGCAATCAGAATAACTCCCTGGATCAACAACCCCTCTCTAGTAGCTGTAGCCTGTAATATTATTACACTCCAGGAATACATCCAGGCCCCTCTTGAATTCCTTTATTGTACTCACCATCACCACCTCCTCAGGCAGAGAGCTCCATAGTCTCACTGCTCTTACAGTAAAGAATCCTCTTCTATGTTTGTGTACAAACCTTCTTTCCTCCAGACGCAGAGGATGTCTCCTCGTCACAGTCACAGTCCTGGGGATAAATAGATGATGGGACAGATCTCTGTACTGACCCCTGATATATTTATACATAGTTATTAGATCTCCCCTCAGTCGTCTTTTTTCTAAAGTAAATAACCCTAATTTTGATAACCTTTCAGGGTACTGTAGATCCCTCATTCCAGTTATTACTTTAGTTCCCTCCTCTGAACCCTCTCCAGCTCTGCTATGTCTGCCTTCTTCACAGGTAGAGATGGCCCGAACTATCCGCCGGCGAACAGTTCCCGGCGAACATAGCTTGTTCACGTTCGCCTCTGCCGGGCGAACATATGCGATGTTCGGTCCGCCCCTATACATCATCATTGAGCAAACTTTGACCCTGTACCTCACAGTCAGCAGACACATTCCAGCCAATCAGCAGCATACCCTCCCTCCCAGACCCTCCCACCTCCTGCACAGCATTCATTTTAGATTCATTCTGAAGCTGCAGTCTTAGTGAGAGGAGGGAGAGTGTAATTGCTGCTGATTTAATTGGGAAATCGATAGCTAGGCTAGTGAATTCAGTGTCCACTCCAGTCCTGAAAGACTCATCTGATCTCTGCTGTAAGGACAGCGTCCTGACAGCACCACAAAAAGCCCTTTTTAGGGCTGCAACATTAGTCTGCTTTTTTTTTTCCTTTATATACATATTGCAGTTGCCTGGCCTGCCTGTGTGTGAGGAGCTGCAGGCCCACAGACTGTAGTGTGCCCACTGCCAGTGCTCACCCCTGTCATTTCGTGTGGCACAGGACTTTGCATCAAAAAAAGGCATTTAATTTTTACACTTTAATCTAAGGTTAGTTGCCTGCCAGTGTGTGTCAGGCTGACTTCCACTGACTGTAGTGTGCCCACTGCCAGTGTCCACCACTCATACCGGCTGGCACAGGACTTTGCATAAAAAAGGCATTTAATTTTTACACTTTAGTGTAATTTCAGCTGCTTGCCTGCTGCTAGTGTGTGTCAGGCCGACTTCAACTGACTGTAGTGTGCCCACTGCCAGTGCCCACCCCTGTCATCCCGTGTGGCACAGGACTTTGCTTAAAAAAAGGCACTTAATTTTTACACTTTAATCTAAGTTTAGTTGCCTGCCAGTGTGTGTCAGGCTGACTTCCACTGACTGTAGTGTGCCCACTGCCAGTGCCCACCACTCATACCGGCTGGCACAGGACTTTGCATAAAAAGGCATTTCATTTTTACACTTTAGTGTAATTTCAGCTGCTTGCCTGCTGCTAGTGTGTGTCAGGCCGACTTCAACTGACTGTAGTGTGCCCACTGCCAGTGCCCACCCCTGTCATCCCGTGTGGCACAGTACTTTGCATCAAAAAAGGCATTTAATTTTTACACTTTAGTGTAATTTCAGTTGCTTGCCTACTGCTAGTGTGTGTCAGGCTGACTTCTACAGACTGTAGTGTGCCCACTGCCAGTGCCAACCACTGATACCGGGTGGCACAGTAGCTTGCCGATAAATAAGGCATTTAATTTTTAGACAGTAGTCTAAATTCAGTTGCTTGCCTGCTGCCAGTGTGTGTCAGGCCCTCTTCCACTGACTGTAGTGTGCCCACTGCCAGTGCCAACCACTGATACCGGGTGGCACAGTAGCTTGCCGATAAATAAGGCATTTAATTTTTAGACATTAGTCTAAATTCAGTTGCTTGCCTGCTGCCAGTGTGTGTCAGGCCCTCTTCCACTGACTGTAGTGTGCCCACTGCCAGTGCCAACCACTGATACCAGGTGGCACAGTAGCTTGCCGATAAATTAGGCATTTAATTTTTAGACAGTAGTTTAAATTCAGTTGCTTGCCTGCTGCCAGTGTGTGTCAGGCCCTCTTCCACTGACTGTAGTGTGCCCACTGCCAGTGCCAATCACTGATACCGGGTGGCACAGTAGCTTGCCGATAAATAAGGCATTTAATTTTTAGACAGTAGTCTAAATTCAGTTGCTTGCCTGCTGCCAGTGTGTGTCAGGCCCACTTCCACAGACTGTAGTGTGCCCACTGCCAGTGCCAACCACTCATACCGGGTGGCACAGTACCTAGCACGCGTAGTACCACTTATCTAAAAAAAAAATGACAGGCAGAGGCAGGCCACCCCGCAGGGGCCGTCGTGGTGCTGTGATTTCCACTGTCCCTGGAATAATGCCCAGTTTTCAGAGGCCACGTACCCTGAACCCGAAAAATTTAGAGGACGTAGTTGACTGGCTTAGACAGGACACCCAATCTTCAACAGCTTCCGCTAAGAACCTTGACGCACCATCCTCCTCCAGCTCAGCTTCGGTCACCTGCTCTCAAGTTACCACGCACCCGCCCGCCGCCACCACCACCACTACCACCACAGCCACCACAGCCGCTTCACTTGATCCGTCAGAGGAGTTATTTACACATCAGTTGGATGCAATTAGTGATGCGCAACCATTATTGCCAGATGATGTAGATTACGGGGATATGTCTCAGTCAGGCAGGATTACACACATGGACGTACAGTGTGATGATGATGATGATGATGTTGTACCCGCTGCTGCTTCCTTTGCTGAGGTGTCAGATACAAGTGAAGCGGTTGATGATGACGATGTGTCCACGGATGCCACGTGGGTGCCTGCTCGAAGAGAAGAAGAGAGGGAAAGTTCTGAAGGGGAGACAGAGAGAATGAGGAGACGAGTTGGAAGCAGGGGAGGTTGTCGCAAGGAGTTAGTGGCACAGTCAGACAGCATGTATCGGCACCTGGGGTCAGCCAGACAGCACGCCAGTCAACGCATGCTGTTGCCACCACTAGAATGCCGTCATTGCAAAGCTCAGCAGTGTGGCATTTTTTTGTGTGTCTGCCTCTGATAAAAGCAATGCCATTTGCAACCTGTGCCAAAAGAAACTGAGTCGTGGGAAGTCCAACACCCACCTTGGTACAACTGCTTTGCGAAGGCACATGATCTCACATCACAAACGCCTATGGGATCAACACATGAGTACAAGCAGCACACAAACTCAAAGCCACCATGCTCCTCCTGGTCCAGCATCTCCAGCCACATCAACCACTGCTGTCCTCCCTGCCCCCTCTCAACCACCCGCCACTCCATCTCTCACCTTCAGCAGTTCCTGCTCATCTGCCCACAGTCAGGTGTCTGTCAAGGACATGTTTGAGCATAAGAAGCCAATGTCACAAAGTCACCCCCTTGCCCGGCGACTGACAGCTGGCTTGACGGAACTCTTAGCCCGCCAGCTTTTACCATACCAGCTGGTAGAGTCTGAGGCCTTCAAAAATTTGTCGCTATTGGGACACCACAGTGGAAGGTACCCGGACGAAATTTTTTTCAAAAAGGCAATCCCAAACCTCTACCATGTCATTGAAAAGGAAGTCATGGCATCTCTGGCATACAGTGTTGGGGCAAGGGTCCATCTGACCACTGATACCTGGTCTGCAAAGCACGGTCAGGGCAGGTATATCACGTATACTGCGCATTGGGTCAACCTGCTGACGGCTGACAAGCATGGAATGCGTGGCTCCGCAGCGGAGTTGGTGACACCACCACGACTTGCAGGCAGACCTACTGCCACCTCCTCTACTCCTACTCCATCCTCTTCAATATCCTCCTCGGCTGAGTCCTCTTCTGCTGCGGCGTCTGGCTGCACATCAACTGATTCCCCAGCTCCCCAGGGGCTATTCCACATGCCGGATACGACAGTGTCACGCTATCTTGGGGTTGACTTGCCTGAAAGCAGAGAGCCACACAGGACCAGCACTCCTGTCCGCCCTGAACGCACAGGTGGATCAGTGGCTGACCCCGCACCAACTGGAGATCGGCAAAGTGGTGTGTGACAATGGAAGCAATCTGTTGGCGGCATTAAATTTGGGCAAGTTGTCACATGTGCCGTGCATGGCACATGTGTTGAATCTCATCGTACAACGTTTTGTGTCTAAGTACCCAGGCTTACAGGACGTCCTCAAGCAGGCCAGGAAGGTGTGTGGCCATTTCAGGCGTTCCTACACGGCCATGGCGCACTTTTCCGATATTCAGCGGCGAAACAACATGCCAGTGAGGCGCTTGATATGCGACAGCCCGACACGTTGGAATTCAACACTCCTAATGTTCGACCGCCTGCTCCAACAAGAAAAAGCCGTCAACGAGTATTTGTATGACCGGGGTGCTAGAACAGCCTCTGCGGAGCTGGGAATCTTTTTGCCACGTTACTGGACACTCATGCGCAATGCCTGTAGGCTTATGCGTCCTTTTGAGGAGGTGACAAACCTAGTCAGTCGCACCGAAGGCACCATCAGCGACCTCATCCCATTTGTTTTCTTCCTGGAGCGTGCCCTGCGAAGAGTTCTGGATCAGGCTGTAGATGAGCGTGAAGAGGAAGAGGAAGAGTTGTGGTCACCATCACCACCAGAAACAGCCTTGTCATCATCGCTTGCTGGACCTGCAGCAACGCTGGAAGAGGAGTATGAGGAAGAGGAGTCAGAGGAGGAATGTGGCGGCTTTGAGGAGGAGGAAGACCAACCACAGCAGGCACCCCAGGGTGCTCGTTGTTGTCACCTATCTGGGACCCATGGTGTTGTACGTGGCTGGGGGAAGAACAGACCGTCAATGACATCAGTGAGGACGAGGAACGGGAAATGAGTAGCTCTGCATCCAACCTTGTGCAAATGGGGTCTTTCATGCTGTCATGTCTGTTGAGGGACCCATGTATAAAAAGGATAAAGGAGAACGATCTGTACTGGGTGGCCACGCTACTAGACCCCGGTATAAGCAGAAAGTGGCAGAAATGTTACCAAATTACCAAAAGTCGGAAAGGATGCAGCAGTTCAAAACCAAACTAAAAAATATGCTTTACACAGCTTATAAGGGGAATGTCACAGCACAACGGGAATCTAACAGGGGAAGAGGTGAGTGTAATCCTCCTCCTACCACGGCGGCAAGGACTGGACGATTTACAGATGTGTTGTTGATGGAGGACATGCGGAGCTTTTTCAGTCCTACTCATCGCCACAGCCCTTCGGGATCCAGCCTTAGAGAACGACTCGACCGACAGGTAGCAGACTACCTCGCCTTAACAGCAGATATCGACACTCTGAGGAGCAATGAACCCCTTCACTACTGGGTGTGCAGGCTTGACCTATGGCCTGAGCTATCCCAGTTTGCGATAGAACTTCTGGCCTGCCCTGCTTCAAGTGTCCTGTCAGAAAGGACCTTCAGTGCAGCAGGAGGCATTGTCACTGACAAGAGAAGTCGCCTCGGTCAAAAAAGTGTTGATTACCTCACCTTCATAAAGATGAATGAGGCATGGATCCCGAAGGGACTGACAGTGGGGGATACGTTTGACTAACAAAAGGCCTGATTACATGCCATGGCCTCAAAATTGTCCCCACGCTGCTGTATTTAATGTCTGCATACCGTATGACTTTCGTGAATTCTCCACCACCAACTAGGGTTCAAGCCGCAATGTTTTAGTCACTTTTCTGCCTGGAAAACATAAATTTTTCCGGCCGCTGCTACAATAGCGGCTGCAACAGTGCCATTATTTTTCAGGCATGTGTACATGCCTAATTTTTCTGTCCTATGGTGCAGCACTGTGGCTGCAAAAACAAACCAAAAAAAAAAAGGCACATACAAGTGTCAATTACCCTTCGTGATCGTTACCTTGTTGTGGTGAAGGGGCTTGCGTATCACAATGAAGCAATCATCATCACCTCTATAAGTGTGTTGGCAATGTTGCCACACCCCAGAGGATAAGGCCGTTGCTTCATTATGGTCAGACCAAAAGGACGTTAGAGGGATTAAACTGATGAGAATAGTACTACAGAAAATACCACTCATATCGGGTGTGACAGTAAATTGCACGGCGCAGACGCAGTGACCGTGGATTAAAACAGAGTGGAGGGAGCCAGTGTTTTTTTAACCATCTCCCCGTTCGAAAAATCTATTCAATAAATGGCACCCAGATTGGGGACGTTAGAGGGATTAAACTGATGAGAATAGTACTACCGAAAATACAACTCATATCGGGTGTGACAGTAAATTGCACGGCGCAGACGCAGTCACCGTGGTTTAAAACAGAGTGGAGGGAGCCAGCGTTTTTTTAACCATCTCACCGTTCGAAAAATCAATTCAATTCATCTTTTGGGGACCCTTGGTGTTGTACGTGGCTCGGTGGAGGAAGAAACCTTCAATGACATCACCGGGACGTGGCTAGCTTGGTATCCAACCTTGTGCAAATGGGGAGTTTGCGGTTGTACAAATGAACTGTTTGCGGTGCATTAAAAGGGGAGTTTGGTCTGTCAATGTCAGTGAAGCGGGCGTAACCCTTACACTACCTGATCGATACAACATCATACCTGATCGTATACACACACTGGATGTTTTAAAGCACGTTATTCCAAACAATTTAGGAATGTTAGTTGATTTATGCCCTTTATGGATTAAAACCCGACTCTGCGTCCACTACGTAATTTTCCATGGGAGTTTTGCCATAGATCCCCCTCCGGCATGCCACAGTCCAGGTGTTAGACCCCTTGAAACAACTTTCTCATCACTATTGTGGCCAGAAAGAGTCCCTGTGGGTTTTAAAATTCGCCTGCCAATTGAAGTCTATGGCGGTTCGCCCGGTTTGCCCGTTCGCGAACATTTGCGGAAGTTCGCGTTCGCTGTTCGCGAACTGAAAATTTTATGTTCGCGACATCACTATTCACAGGAGCCCAGAACTGTACACTGTATTCCATGTGTGGTCTGACTAGTGATTTGTAAAGTGGTAGGACTATGTCCTCATCACAGGCATCTATGCCCCTTTTGATGCAACCCATTATTTTATTGGCCTTGGCAGCAGCTGCCTGACACTGGTTTTTGCAGCTTAATTTGCTGTTTATTAAAATTCCTAGATCCTTTTCCATGTCAGTGTTACCCAGTGTTTTACCATTTAGTATGTACGGGTGACTTGCATTATTCCTTCCCATGAGCATAACTTTACATTTGTCAGTGTTAAACCTCATCTGCCATTTTTCTGCCCAAGCCTCCAATCTATCCAGATCCCTCTGTAGCAGAAAACTGTCCTCTTCAGTGTTAATTACTGTACATAGTTTAGTGTCATCTGCAAAAATAGATATTTTACTGTGCAAGCCTTCTACAAGATCATTAATAAATATATTGAAGAGAATAGGGCCCAATACTGACCCCTGAGATACTTAGATACGTTTTATCATCTAATGTATAGCGAGCAGCTGTATTTTTTAAAATTAGTAAAAAAACTATACAAATCATCGCCGTAATCATACCGACCAGCAGAAGTTATGTCATTTTCAAAATGGCAGAATTGCACTTTTTTCTTGATCCACTCTACAAATAATTTTTTTAAAGTTTCTCAGTTCATCATTGTGTTCTTCAAGGGTTAAATTATACAATAGTGTTTTTTGTCTTACTCAGAATGGTTGCATCAGCTACTTCTCAGCAGAAGATCACGTTTTCCTGAACATGTCCTTATCAGCCCATTCAGGAAGTGACTTTTACCTCAAGTGAGCTGAAAACAAGCGCTCTCCACATAGTAACAGGAATGCAATGATTAACTTCCACGTTATGTCAGGCCACTGCCATAAAAAAATATTTACTGGCTGGATCCCTTGTGGTATCAGTAAGTCAACATGTCTTCAGCGCCAAAACACCTCATGACTAACCAGCCACAAACAGTCCACTTATACAGGTGTAACCATCCTGAAAGGGGTCATAAACTGGGAATCGGGGTTACATCATTTTACCCTTTGCTCTATATTTCCAAATCAGTGTTAGGCCCCTTTCACATCAGCGTTTTTACTTTCCGTCCTAGAGTTCCGTCCTCGGGGCTCTAGGACGGAAAGATACTGATCAGGGTTATCCCCATGCATTCTGAATGGAGAGAAATCCGTTCTGGATGCATCAGGATGTCTTCAGTTCAGTACTGACACGTTTTTTGGCCGTAGCAAAATCCGCAGCATGCAGACGCACCTAGGATTTAGAGGAGGAAAATAAGAAAAAAATATTTTTCATCAGACCTCAGAAATCAGACCCCCAAGCTCCATCAGCCTCAAATCAGACCTCATATCAGATATAAAAAAAAAAAAAAACTACCTTGCTTATTCTGGACGGCACCCTGCAGATCCAGGACTCCCTGGTCTTCTTCTGGCCCGCGCTGCACTGTAACCTGGCGTTGCACAGCATCAGGTCATAGTGCCTGCCTACGTGCACTATGTCCTGATGCTGTACGCCAGGCATCCTTAAACTGCAGCCCTCCAGCTGTTGCAAAACTACAACTCCCAGCATGCCCGAACAGCCTACAGGTATCAGCCTACAGCAGGGCATTGTGGGAGTTGTAGTTTTACAACAGCTGGAGGGCCGCAGTTTGAGGATGCCTGCTGTACGCAGGGAGGGTGAGTACAGCCGGCCCAGTGCTTCCCTCACCGCTTCCCATGTCTCCTGCATACTAATGACTGCTTTCGTGATGGAAGCGGTCATTAGTATTCAGACTATAAGACACACTGAAAAAAGTGCGTCTTATAGGCTGAAAAAGATGGTAGTAATTTCTAACAACCCCTTATTGCAGGCTGCACTTAAAGGGGTTTTCCCTTTGCCTCAACATCCTTTACAATAATCATTTATGAAGGGATCTTTATCGCTCCTATCTCCCGTTCTGGGCTGTGGTCACATGGCCATGTCCATCCAGCTCTGTCTTATGTCCATAGACTGTGATAGGGGAGTGTCTATGTAACTAGCAGGGTGGGAGGGGCTATAAACTAATTGGGCGTTGTTATGGGTGGGGCTGGAGCTGTGGCAGAGAAAGGAGAAGTGCATGATGGGTTTGGTTGGATACAGCAACAGGAAGTGCTACATACAGGATGGGGACAAACCAGAGGGACGGGTTTACATGGTGAAAACGGGGCAGGAAGAGAGAGAATAAAAAGCATGCGGAAGATGTACATGAGGTAAGCAATTACATGAGCAGATCTGTTAAAAACTACAGCAATTCTGGAAAATTCCTTAAAGGTGAAGTCCAAACCGCAATAAGAATAGAAGCAGCAGCAATCATGCGGAGAAATGACCGCAAAATAACCTTAAAATGCGGGCACATGTATCTCATTGTAAACTTCCATGCTGCCTGCCATTAACTGCAGCTTTAATTGCCTGCTAATGAACTAAACAGTATGGTTAAGTGAACAAATTTAGCCCCCAGCATTCGCTCCTGTGTTTTTCGGCTGAGACCATCAGTGGGATGGAGCTGAGAATTAAAGGGGAGTGCTGCGCGTTCCCCTTATTGATGATAATTTACGGCCTTCATTACAATACATATCGTTAGGAGCAGATGGCATCAGCACGCCCAAGACGTTTTATGTCTGTACTTGTAATAACATTCACAGAAAAGGCCGAGGATCCAGCTCAGGCGGCAATAATAGTGCACCGAGGGAATGGTCCCGCTGCTCAAGAGAAATGACAAGGAAGGTACAACGCAGCTCGTAGACACATCGGGCAAGTGACACCTTCCATTGCAGGGCCGCGGAATGGAACTACGGATGCAGACAGCACACGGTGTGCTCTCCGCATCTTTTGTGGCCCCTTTGAAGTGAATACGCCAATTTTTTTTAAAGTCACAGCAAGGTATGTAATGCGACAATTTTACGTCAGGTCCTGATTTGCATATAATTAAGCAACCGTTTAAAATGGCACACGTAATAAATGTGGCAAATACTATACGCCTTGAAAACCATGGCTCTTTTTTCCTCGCCAACACATAGAAAAAGACGCGAATGGTGAAAAGTAGCTCTAAATAGGCACAAGTGGCTTGATAAATGAGAAGAAACAATTTTAGCACAAAAAAGGAGCAATTTATGATTTTAAAAAAATTATGCAAAACTATAATGATAAATGTCCCCCATAGTGCGCTAATAAAAATGTAAATGATGCAACAAAGTATGCGGGGACTGCAAAATAAAATACTGTATGGGTAGACAGTATAAGGGCTCATGCACACGACCGGTCCGCAAAAAATACGGATGACGTCCGTAGGAACGGACACAATAGCTGCACATGGAGCATCGGGCTGTTGGGACACAGATTTTGCACTGTGTATATTCACACGCACTACTGTGTGCAAAGACCAGGCCTGCCTTTACAGAACAATGCCCCGGCTTTCATGTCACAATGGACTCTCTAACTGCAGCCTGCCAGTAACCCCAGCAATGCGGGGATGGAGGCAGCGGTAAGGAGTGTGAAAGAGGCCGAGGCCATGTGTCCTCAGCTCCATCCCCCTGCAATCGAGAAAGCCAGATGTTCTCAACAGAGCGTGTATGTGTGTTTTGTCTAAGAGGGTGGAGGACGTGACAGTCCGCACGGCCTGCTGTCAAAACTGGAGGCTGCTCAGCGTGTTCTCAGCTTACCTATAGTATATACATTGCTGTACAACAGAAGCCATATATAGGCCCCAGTGTGGTATAATCAGAACCTTACAGCACACGTATGTTAGCTTGAAGTACTTGTCCTGAACATGACACTAGGTACATACCAAAAGAGTTTATCCAGTGATGTAAAAAAAAAAAAAATCAGACATCATATAGTACATGACAGTCTCCTACCTCACATGGATCCAGAGATCTCCCCATTCTGGCCAGGTACGTGACATTCTGATACTCTGAGCATTAATTAATACTAGGAGCATCAGTGTCCTCCTGAACTCAACTATATCACCATCCTCAGGATGATGATACAGTTGAACACTCTGGCGCCGGGCGGCAGTATTTTGTGCTGCATTGTGGTATTGGATTCTGCTGGGGCAGTATTTTGTGCTGCACTATGGATTCCACTACAAAATGGGGCCACTCATTTTTTTTCCAAGGCCACATGAGGTTCACAGCCGCTTCTGCATTCACTGGTACAGGGCCATAAGAATTATTATTTTTAATGCACTTTGCCCAGTCATACTGCTGGCTGTCCCGACCCCTCCATACACATGATCGCTGGGTTGAGAAGTTGTGTGCTCAGAACAGGGAGAGAAGAGAGCCTTATCTCACACAGAACAAAAGGCTTAGGTACGTTAAAGTCCAACTGCCAAAACCTTATCTCCCCTAGCGTTTGCGATGGGGGAAGAGGCTGGTTCTCCAAAATCATTGGGTTTAGTAAACATGTCTGTGTATGGGCCTCTATGGAGTTTTTTTTTTGCATAGACCAAGGATAGGGGCCGTTATAAGGGGTTAACATTTAGTACAATCCTAATAACTGACCCATGTAAAGGTGTCGGGACCTTTCATGCAGCACAGGAAGAACACTGCAATGTGTAAACAGGTAGGTGCTGTCAACAAGCATGGAAAATGTATGGGGATGAATGATCCCAATAACTATCATTTATCCCCCACACATCACTGATGTGCAGCTAACAAGCTGGCAATGAACATCCTCATTCCCCATCGTTGCCTGCTGTGTCGGCTTGTGGAAAATGGGCCCTAATGCAATAATATCCCAATGTATGCCAGGCAAACAAGCCGATCTTCTGGAATACATCTGAATAATGCAAGTCTGTGGACGCGTTACAATGAACAGCCCAAAAATGTTTAGAATCGGCCCAAAATGACAACCACAATGACCTGATGGAACTGAATGGCATTTGGAGCCTCAAACAGAAGTGTGAGCAGCGTGCTAAGCGCCTCAGCGTGCCACAGACCAACCGCCTGTAGGCAAGTGACCGTTGTCCGCATCATGTCCATACAGACTTAACATTGGCCAATGAACGAAGGCTGAGTCCACCATGTGACCACATGGACACCATTTCAGCTTTTATTAAAGGTGTTCTCTAACCTCAAACATTGGTGGCATATCGCTCGGATATGCCACCGATGGCAGATAGGCACGGGTCCCTCTAAAATGGAGCACACAGCGCATACTCGGCTGTCCTCCACTCATTGGGATGGGAGTTCTGAAAAATAGCTGGACGGTGTATTCGACTATCGTCAGAACTCCAATAGAAATTTGTGGAGAACGCACTGCGCAAGCGCCGACACTGCTTCATTCACTTCTATGGAACTGCCGGAAATAGGAAAGCACCACTAAATTAATGAATGGAGGGTGACTGCGCGTGCACGGTGCACTCTTGTTCACTTTGGGAATCCGAGGAGGGACCCACATCTACCTGACATTGGTAGCATATCCTAGCGATATGCCACCAATGTTCCAGATGAGAACCCCAGCCCTCAGGAAAGGCCATGATTGGGCGAGGCCCTGTTTCCAGAACTACACTGCACTGTTAGCTATGTAATGGACAGAGGTAGTCAGCGCCGCACTGTTCCCTCCACTACAAGGTTCATGGTGCGGCGTACTTCTGACACCGTTAAACCTGAACAGCGAAATCGGCAGGGTGAGGGGTGTCAGACCTGACAGGCTATCACTTTATACAAAGCTGGACAACCCCTTTAAATATTGGATGTAACAAATATCTTATAAGGGAAAGCCCGAGGGGGGTGAATGATTCGAGAGATAAAAGCGTTCCTTCCCGACAGACTGCTGCACTTACATACAGGAGACCGCTGCACAGTATGAGGACGAGGGATGGCTATTGTGAGCGCTCATCTCCATAGAGAATCATTATTCCTGGGCAGCAGATTGCCGTTTAGACTGGACAATCTGCTGCCCAGAAACGATGATTAGCGTGCCTGCGTTTCGCTCGTTCGTCAGCGGTTCATTTAGACGGCAGATTGTCAGGAAGGGACGTTCACAGGATTATCGGACCGTGTAAATCCACCTTTTCTCCCACAGACTTGAGGCACGGGCACGCACGCCTCACCAGTCTTCACCTAAATAAAAGCAGCTGCCCTCCTCACGACAGTTGGGAAGATCTCTGGGCAGATTTCATTTGAAAAAACGGAGACTGAGCGCACCGCCGGGAAAGAAACCAAACCCACAAAAAATCTTGTATAGAAAAAGTTTATTGTACACATTTAAGTCATAAATCCTGAAACACCAGGAACACAAATCATTGTCACTTCGGTACGAAGGGTACACTTTCCGACGGTCGTCACAAAACCCATAGACGACCATTGGTTCAAGTTTATATTTTCGTTAGCTTAAATCCATGGCCCGAAACTGTACAAAGCTTACAAAAATCAAGAGCTTCCTGCTGAACATAAAATATACATAAAATAAAAAAAAACTCAGATCGTGATCTAGAGGACCATGAGCAGGAGCACCATTCCTCAGGGATAGCCGTCCAGTAGGATAGATGTTCCTCTTTCACATTTTAGAGATTAGGATGAGCATTGAATGTATTGTCTGGATGGGTGAATTAGTCAGATTCCTGCAGCCACACTATATGGCGGCATTACATACCAGTGCCACAGGAATGACAGATCTACACAGGGCATTGCCATGGATCCTTTTTAGAGCATTATACACCTAGCATGGTGACAACTGCCCCATGGGCACCAACGCTGGGGGTCAGGGGAACACTACCGTTTGCAAATATACTCACACCCATGGCTGCCATGTAATAAAACAGCATAGACGTACATGGATGCGAGCAGGCAAATGACAGATTTAGTGAACATACACAGAGCGCAGGTTTTTGGTGGTGTTTTTTTAATGCAGTAAAAACACCCTCTCCAGACACCAGCTGAAGGCCTATGGGAAATATAAAACGCAGGACAAGCATTTTTCCCCCCACTACTGCCCTATTTGTTCACGAGGTGCTGTCTTAAAATAAAATACCGCATGCGGGAGCTCTTGGCATTTTTATATCTTAGTGGGGGAGGGGAGATTCTACCGTTTTCTAGTGGGAAGAAAACCGCACAATTCCTATGTGTAAGGTCCCAACACTGTTTACGTGTCGTGTGGACTAGAACAATGGGGCACGTTACAGACGTGTGCCGTGCCGCTGTGGACCCAAGGAGGGCGACGCACGTCAGAAATAAAAACACACTATAAGGCTGTAGTCAGACAAGCAGGTTTTGTTTCGGTTTTTTCAATGCAGTTTTTAAGGCCAAAATCCAGGGAGGAGATTTATTATCCGTCCTTAATACTTCCTTTACTTTTATGAGCCACAACTGATTTTGGCTAGTCTGAACAAAACCTGCAGGTGTGAACAAAGCCTTACAAGATAGATATATATATATATATATATATATATATATCTCTCTGATACCCACAATTCTAATGTATCAATAGAACCAAAATAAGAAACACTTTCCAGTTCACCCAACACATTTCAAAGTCAATAAAGGGGTATCCCGGTTATGTAAAGCCTATCCACAGGATCGCTGGGACCCCCACCAATCATGAGAACCCCCAAAATGAGTATGAGTGCAGCCGCTCTGTTCTTTCCGCGGCGCCTCTATTCTTGTGACCAATGGAGGTGTTACAGCGTTAGGACCCCTACCCATGCTGTGTATAGGGCATGCAACTACAACTCCCAGAATGCTTCCATCACTTTTGTGGGAAGAGCTGAGCATGTTTGCATGCTGGGAGATGTAGTTTCACAGCAGCTGGCGTGCCAAAGGTCAAGGATCCATGGTATAGGGCAGTCATGCTCAACCTGCGGCCCTCCAGCTGTAGCAAAACCACAACTCCCATCATTTACCAACAGCCTACAGAAGGGCATAGTGGGAATTGTAGTTTTACAAAAGCTGGAGGGCCGCAGGTTGAGCATCCCTGGTGTAGGGGATAACTACATAAGCGGAATACCCCTTTAACATGTGTCCTGACCCCCCACCAATGCACAAAAACAAAATAAATTCCGTATTTTCCATTCCTTTGGCTGCAGCACGTGTGTGGCACCATTCACATTAGCTTGTCATGCTCACGGGTTATCTCAGGCTGTGCAACTAACTTAGCCAAAAAAAAAGTTGACCTTCAGCAACCAATGCCAACAAGCTATGCCAGGCAAAACAATAACAGGGGATAGGAGCAGGAGCCAGCGCCCGCCTGCAGACCTGTAAACAAGCAGCCAAGGACAATTACGTAACCCCAAATAAGGAGAAGATGGGCATCTCCCCCCTCCCTCCCTTTGGGATCACATAAGTATAGTGGAACCGGCACGAAGAACCAGTAACACAAGTAATAAATTCTCAGTTTCTAGGAAAACACAGAAAACAGAGCTTCTTGTTCATAGTTGCAATTTGAGGGCAAAATTGTAAAGTTTGTGAACCCCTTCAAGTATCTTGTAAACAGGGAGGAAAAAAATAAAATATCAAAAAAAAAAAAAAGGGCCAAACTCTGCAACGTGCAACTGGCTCATGGTGGGATTGCACACGATTCGTCTTGAGGGTCACGAAGACAATCCACCGCTCATGTTCTTGAAGAACCTCAACCTTGGGGGGGGTATCTCCAGCATCAATGTGAGAATGGGACCAACCAACCGTTCACCAGTCGGTAAGGATGGGCAAGACCGGTGTCATTTGGGCAGAAAGACGTAAAGCTGGCTGGTGAAGAAGAGCAACTCTGGTGGCCTGAGGTGTGCGCCGATGGAGGTCACCAGGAAGGTCCCCTCTGGGTGAGGTTGTCTGGGTTCCCGGTGGGATATTTTTGATCAGTAAGTCGGTATAAAGTTCTTCTTTCATCCCCAATGTCCAATAGTCTACGGGGAGGGGAGTCTCCTGAAAGAGTCCACCAAAATCGAGAGGCCTCCATGATGGGGTGGCATAGAGGCGGTCACACATGGTACCATTACTTGCTGCAAGGCAGGGACCACCACCCGGGACCACATTGTGGACATGGGTCACGTTGGGTGGGAGATGATCTGCACACATTTGGCATGATTAGCGTGTGCGCCCACATGTGAGCGATGGCTGCGACAGCCCAGTGTCCTCCGGGGCATGATGCCCACCACCTTGGAATGGACCCTCACCCCTCATGATGGCACCAGGTGGTATTGTCTGAGCCCTCCACCCCCTTTCCTTGGCACTGGCCTCTGCCAGCCTCACTGCACCAGGGTCTCGGGCGCCGGGCTGGAGCCCTCCCCGGTGAGATGTAACCTCCGCACGGCTTCTTTGATGAGGTTCCCGGAGAGCAGGAGCTCCTGCAGCAGCTGGTGGGGGTCCTCGCCCTCGTCCCCTTCCTCCTCCTCCCCGGCGTGCTTCCTGCAGCTTCCCCGTAGCCAGCCCCGACCACAGAGCTGCTTACTGCCCCCCAGGCTCTGCCTGGCGCCCCCCGCGTGCTGCTGGTGGTGGTAGCGCCCGGCTCCTCTCGGGGTGCATACCCGGTATGGTGTAGTCCTGCCCCGCACACAGGAGCACATGGCGGCCGGCGATCGGGTCACGGCCGGAGGTTTCAGGGCCAGGCTGCAGGAGGTCGGAGCCCGGTGGGCGTTGAGCTGCAGGGCTTCACCTATGCGGGCGACCAGGGAGTCCACCTCCTTGGAGTCCACGGTGACCGACTGCTCCAGCAGCAGGAAGCTCTCCTTGCGGCACGGCATGGCTAAACAGAAGAGCGCACTCACCACCTCCTCCGCCCGGCTCCTACCGGCCCTGCTGGGTTTGTAAACAATGGCTGACGTAGATCTTTGCTCGGAGCGTACCACTTACACCTGAAAGGGAGGCGATTTCCTTCCAGGACAATATTCGCCGTCAGCATCTGCCGTTCATTGTACGCACTCTTTATTACATTCACTAATACCTCCTGCGGTATCGCAGATGGTTTAATCTTTTAGGCGTCTCCCACTACAAGAAAAAATATAAGCGGACGAGACCATCCTTGGTTACCCCTCTTTGTCTTTTACAGCTTGTGGCCCCGCCCCTACTCTTTTTTGAAGCCTCTCGTACGTTAGTGACGTCACCTTGTTTTGGTTTGTCTGTCAGTTATGGTGGGGGGCGTGGCCAGGGCTTGATTCACAGACACAAAGCGCACGTTGCGCGGTGGCTGGGGGAGGGGAGGCTGCGCTTGTGACCTGCCCATAACCTGGGGACAGGCAGGACTGCAGCGGCGCAGGCTGCCCGGCTCCATGTTTGCTTTGTTTGCGTGAGGCGCCTGAAAATACCGCACCCGTCCAGCCAAGTCTGAACACAGGGCAGATAATGGCTGACAGGCAGCAAACCTCCCCCACCCGGGAGGATGAGTGACGCAATAAAGTGGTTTGGTGACATCAGTGACCATTGGGTAGATGTCACCCTCGTCGGTTTGCAATGAGCCGTGCTGTGCCAATATATAAGGCCCCATGCACACCAGCGTATGTGTCATATATGTGCTCTGCGCATTTCTTCCGGTTAGCTCCCTTACCCATTCATTTCTATGGCGCCGTATTTTTTGCAGATACGAATGGCTGTTCTGCAAATTACAGAACGTGTCCCGGTCCGTGCTGAGGACGAGAAAAGTCCTTTGTAGTGAGAAATGTACGGAACGACCACACGGGGCGTTTGAGGCGCAGCCATGCCGTGGTCGAGTACCGGGCGGCCAATTAGGCTGCAGCTGCCCCTTATCAAACTGTAAAAAGGCTCATGCACACGAACGTATTTTCTTTCCGTGTCCGTTCCGTTTTTTTGCGGACCATATGTGGAACCATTTATTTCAATGGGTCCGCAAAAAAAACTAAAGTTACTCCATGTGCATTCCATTTCCGTATGTAAGTTCCGTGAAAAAATAGAACTTGTCCTATTATTGTCCGCATTACAGACAAGGATAGGACTCTTCTATTAGGGGCCAGCTGTTCCGTTCCGCAAAATACGAAATGCACACGGATGTCATCTGTATTTTTTGCGGACCGCAAAGTACATACGGTTGTGTGCATGAGCCCTTATCCAACCCCTATAATTATACCTACCCGGCTCGCAGGAACCTGCATCGCTTCTGATGCCCGCGCGGCCGCAGCTGCATCTCCCCGCCGCGTAAATCAAAACATTGCGGGTAACGCTAGGGAGGTTCGTCCCTGTCACAGCCTGCTATTGGCTGCTCCCCATGCCTCCTCCTCGTCGCCGGATGTTTTGATCGGGGAGATGCAGCGGCGGCCGCGCGGGCATCAGAAGCGATGCAGGTTCCTGGGAGCCGGGTAGGTATAACCAGTATGAGGGGCCCAGGCATTACAGGGGTTGGATGCTCTAGGATAGGGCTGAAACAATTACTCGATTGAATCGAGTAATTTGACACACCAAAAAATCCTCGGTGAAAATTTTTTGCATTGAGGAGTCGTCTATCATGTGACCATGGAGCAGGAGTGAAGCGCTTGCAATTACTTACCGCTCTGTGGTCACCCGCCGGCCCGCACTGACACATCGTCAAGTCATAGTGCACGTGAGCGCGCACTATGACCCGACGGTGTGTGCCGTCAGGACGACAGTGCAGCGTGCAGAAAAGATGATGAGGAGCTGGTAAGTACTGGGGACATGGCTGTGAGGGGGAGTTGGTGGCACTGGGGGGGGGGAGGGGGCAAGCTAGTGGCACTGGGGGGACAAGCTGGTGGCACTGGGGGGGAAGCTGATGGCATAGGGGGACAAGCTGGTGACAGTAAGGGGCAGCTGGTGGCACTGAGGGGGAAGCTAGTGGCACTGGGGGGACAAGCTGGTGACAGTAGGGGGCAGCTGGTGGCACTGGGGGGGAAGCTGGTGGCATGGGGGGGCTGATAAGTTTTTATAAATAAAAATGTTCTTTTAATTAGTTTTTAGAGTACTCGATTACAAAAATAGTCGATAGCTGCAGCCCTACTCTAGGTGTAATGGTAACGCCTCCGTTGCTCTTAGAGGATCATTTGCATATATTAAAATATCATTTTTCTCAGCAATGCGGGCACATATGAACATGGGACCAACATAGATGCCGTCAGTGCACACGTAACATTCAGCCAGTGTCATAGGAACAAATCTGCTGACAGATGCCCTTTAAACTTCGGAGCTGCCGCCCATTGAAAACAGTGGAAGGCGGACACCAAGTGGCGGCCGCCAAAACTTTGTTGCGGAGTCTGTGCCAAAACTCTGCTGCGTGTACAGGCCCTAAATGTGCGCTCTCGACATTATAACGGATTTCTATGCAATTCACACACAATGTTATTTGCATAGTGGCAGCATATCCCCAGCGCTGCTCAGCGCTCCCAAATGTAAGCCTACACAACCATGTAGTATATCTGCGCTCTTAATGCCGCGTTTTGATGGACGTGTCATGTATAAAGCAGAACTTGCCCAGTAATGTTTTCTCGGAAAAGTCATCCCAGGGACCGACATTGGAGTGATTAATGAGGAACAAGCTGTAAACTGCGCTCACCGCGCGGGCTCTATCCGTACGCAGCAGGTGGCTAACATCAATCTTCTCCTCGGGATGAGATTACATTCTGGCCGTCCTACAGCTCCAGGTCGTTACATCAGAACCTCAGTGTCAGTGATTTCACACAAAAAATGTCCAGCAAATAAAAAAATCAACTCGCTTCAAGGGTCACTGAGCTTTCATAAAACCTTTGATGATTCAAAAATTTTGATCAGTGGTGGTCTGAGCGCTGAGACCCCCTCCGATCACTGGAACGAGGACAGAGAAGAGCTCGCTGATCGCGCCCCCTCTCCTCGCTGCAAGAGCGCAAGCAAGACAAAATCAGAAGAAAGTCTATGGGCCTGTCTTGATTCTGTCCTCTGCAGGGGGTGAGAGAGCACGATATGTGAGCACTTCTCTCTCCTCGTTCTAGTGATCGCTGGGGGGTCTCACCACAGATGACAAATCAACAGTTTTACAAAAGCTCAGTAACCCTTTAAAGTGCACTGTCAGCATCCTGACGTGAGTTTTACTAAACCATTGTATTCCCGATAATATAAGAAACATTTTTAGAATTCTGCATTGGGGCATTCCTTTGTTATTCTTCTTAGGCCTCTTTCACACTTGCGTTCTGAGGATCCGGCAGGCACTTCCGGCCGGCCGTATCCGTCAGAACGCAAGTCGCCTCAAAGCATTAAAAGACTGATCAGGATCCTGATCAGTCTTTAAAATGCTTTCAGGTTACCATGGCAGCCAGGATGCTACTGAAGTCCTGGCTGCCATAGTACCCCGCAGCAGTGTACTTACCTGCGCTGCGGCCCCCGGGTGCTCCTTCATGATGTCACAGGTCCCTGGGGCGCATAGATCAATGCGCCGCCTGGACCTGTGACGTCATGAAGGAGCACCCGGGGGCCGCAGCGCAGGTAAGTACACTGCTGGGGGGTACCATGGCAGCCAGGACTTCAGTAGCGTCCTGGCTGCCATGGTAACCGATCGAAGCCCCAGCTTACACTGGGGCCCCGATCGGAATTCAACGCCGGAAAATAAAAACGCAAGTGTGAAAGCACCCTTAAAAATCTATGACTAAATTGACAACTGGGCGTTACCATTTCCCTCCTCGAATGGGTGTGTCCCTACACAGTCTGACACTATCAGTACTGATTATATAGGCCAGACTGTTTCCACACCGCCTAACCGGCAACAATCACTTTTCAATTAAGGCTCATGCACACAAACTTATTTTTTATCCGCGTCTGTTCAGTTTTTTTTTTGTGGCCCTTATGCAGAACCATTCATTTTAACGGGGCCACAAAAAAAAAAAAACGAGAATGACTTTGTGTCCTATTCTTGTTCGTTTTGCGTTACAATGGATCTGCAAAAAAACAGTGCAACACAGATGTCATCCGTTTATTTTTTTGCAGATCTGTGTTTTGCGAACCGCAAAATACATGCTCACAAATTGCTAGTGGGAATAACAGAAGATGACACAATGCAGATTTCTGTATGTCCCTAGAAGGGTTCTCTCCTATTTATTAGAATGGTTTCATGACACTGAGCAGATGACAATATGACCCCCAGCAATCAGTAATAATTAATGGGGAATCGGGCAGGAGCTGTTCCATTTCCTCTGCAGCGCCACCACAGGGGAAATGAAGCATTGCACTGCGCTCTTTCACAGTCTACCCCATTTCCTAATTCTATCACAGTGACAACCAATCTGGCTTCCTTAACATCTTCCACAAAAGATGTCAGTCTTCCAGGCCCGAACGCCTCTAGATTAGACAGCCGGAGATGTGCACAGTGTGGATATGCGGCTACAGAGGCAAAGCCTAGCCCTGAGTAAGGTTTCACTGCCAGCCGTGTCACTTCAAGGCCACAAGCCCCTTTTGAAATATAATGCAAAAAATAATAGCGCTCGTAAATTATTTCCGTCCGCAACACGGGCACAGCGGCACCACGGTGGTGTGAATGGGGCCTTAGTGACAGTTGTTACATCTATGGCCACCTGGACGATGGGTGAGAGCAGACATTGTGCTTGTGTCTTCTTTTATTACATCTTGTAGCATCACAGTCCGGAGATGTTTGATATGTAGACCCCTCGATATCCCCATCTTTTGGAACAATTCCTAATGCAGACGTCACGTCAAAAGAATGAGCTACGTCATTGATAAATTTGGTATATAACGACCGGTCTAGTACCGTAGAAAATTGAGAACGACAATCTGGCGGCTATAAAGGACATTACTGTTTGTTCTACTTCTTTCTAAATGTCAAGGGCAATTTAGACAAATAGCTTTTGAAAAGCTGAATAGCAAGAAGTCAATTTCATGAAAGCTAACAAAGAATCCTAAGGATTTTCCCTGTAGCTCAAACCCAAACACTTATCGGTCTCCCGTGTCAGGACCTTATGCTATAAAGGCTATTTCAGGCCTAACAAAATAGAAGCTGGAGGGCGCAGCTGTAGAGCCATCTTGGCAGACTGCGGACAGGCATGTGAATTATGGAATACAGGTCGTGCCACTGAAGTGGAAATTTAACCCGACATATCTGAGCGAGTACATATAGCAACTCTGTCAGATAATGTGAAGACACTAAAATCCTTGTAGACTGTAAGCTCACCCGGGCAGGGTCCACTGCCCCTCTGTACCCGTCTCTTGATAAGTTCATGTATATTGTACTTGTGTTGTTTTATATTATTGATGTGTACCCCCTCTTGGATGTACAGCGCCATTAAATAATAATAATCAGCACATCAGTATATATTATGTTTGCACATATGGGTAATGTGCTGCAAGTTAAAGGGGTTATCCCCAAAAATGCCCCCCCCAAATGCCCTGATTGTATTTACCTCGCTCCACGGCACACACATCGCTTCTGCTGCCTGCACAGCTGCCGTTGCATCTCCCCGTTGCACAGATCAAAACAAACGGAGGGGCAGCCAATAGCAGGCCGCGACGGGAACGAATGCTAGGGAGGCTCGTTCCCGTCGCGGCCTGCTATTGGCTGCCCCTCCGTTTGTTTTGATCTGTGCAACGGGGAGATGCAGCGGCGGCTGTGCAGGAATCAGAAGAGACACAGGTCCGGGGAGCGGGGTAAGTACAACCTGTGGGAGGGCCCCGGGCATTTGGGAGGGGGCATTTTTGGGGTTGGATAACCCCTTTAAGGTTTTGACATTTAGTTTATTATTATTTTATTAAATGTTAAATTACTTTACATATAGATCTGGAGAAGGGTACAAAAAATTCTGAGCACAGTGGCCTCCATAATTCTTAAAGGGAAGAGACTCTTCCTAGAGCTGGCCGCCCCACCAGACTAAAGGTCCTTTTACACTGCTTAATTGAGCAGACGATTGTCAGGAAGGAAACGTTCCTTCCTGACAATCGCCTGCTCGTAAGTGAATGAGACTGCTACATTTACATGCAGCGATCTCCTCCACAGTATGGGGAGCAGTGATCACTAATGCCATTGATCATCCCCATACAGAATTATTGTTTGCCAGCAGCAGAGTACTGTTTAGACACCGCGATCTGCTGCCGGCAAACAATGATTTAGGTGACCACATGAATGATCCTATTACCCGATGAGTGTGCGTATCACTTGTTCATTGGCTTATCGGCGCCACCTTTACATCAGCAGATTATTGTTAATGAGTGTTCATACTAACTCATGTCAGGATGTTCGAGCAGTGTAAAGGGGCCTAAGTCACTGCAGCACTCCACCAATTTGGGCTTTATAGCAGAGTGGTCAGAAAGAAGCCTCTATTCAGTGAAAGACACATGAAAGACGCCTAGAGTTTGCAAAAATCACTTAAAAGGGTTTGCCGAGATTTTACAACTGACCTATCCTCAGAAAAGGTCATCAGTATCTGATCGGTGGGGGTCCGACACCTGGGATTCCTGACGAATCCGATCAGTTGTTTGAGTACCTGACGAGCAGGTACTGATGACCTTTCCAGAGAATAGGTCATTAGGTCATCAGTATTAACATCTTGGAAAACCCCTTCAAAGGACTCTCAGACTGTGAGAAAAAAGATTCTGTGGTCTGATCTGCGCTGCTCATCACCTGTCCAATACCATCCCTACAGTGAAGCATGGTGGTGGCAGCATCATGCCATGGGGGTGTTTTTCAGTGGCTGGGACAGTGGGACTGGTCAGGGTTGAGGGAAAGCTGAATGGAGCAAAGTACAGAGATATTCTTAATGAAACCCTGATCCAGAGTGTTCTAGACCCCAAACTGCGCTGATGGTTCAACAAGACAATGACCGTGTGCACTCACCCAGACAGCACAGGACAACTGGCAGAATGTCCACGAGTGGCCCAGCCAGAGCCCTCAGCTGAACCCAATTGAACATCTCTCAAGAGACTTAAAAATGGCTGTCCACTAGTGTTGGGTGCGAATATTCGAATCGCGAATTTTAATCTTGAATATCACAACTTTGAGAATTTGCGAATATTTAGAATATAGTGATATATATTCGTATTTTCGAATATCCAACTTTGTTTTTCCTCAGTAACCTCCCTTTTTGATATAGTGTAGCTGATAGGTTCCAGTGCAGGGTGTTAGGTAGTGTAATAGGTTCTGCTGTCCATACATACATGCTACATACACAGTGCTGTGATGTCACAAGTTCACAACAATACTTAGTGCACCAATCACTAATATGTAGTCAGACCTGCTAAAATGTGAAGTTGCACGTACTGCGCAAAAATTTGCGCATCATTAATTGCCGATTTGCGCAATTGCGAATATATCGAAGCACTCTATCTGCATATAAAGCTATTGTAATGTTCTGTCATGCCAACCATTTTCTCCAGTCTCAGGAAACTTCTAGCAGCTTGAAAAATGTAGCAAAAGTGACCCACGTCTGTATTGTGCGCGCATTACGCGCATATTACATTGCCAATTTTCGCAATCAAGAAAATAACCTCGAATTCGCAAATATATGATGAATATTCTTCCAAATATTCGCGAAATATCGCAAATTCAAATATTGCCCCTGCCGCTCATTACTACTGTCAACCGACAGTCCCCATTCAACCTAAAAGAGGTTGAGAGGATCTGCATAGAAGAAGGGTAGAAAATATCCAAATCCAGGTGAGCAAACCTCGTGGCATCATCCCCAGGAAGACTGGAGGCTGTAATCACTGCCAAAGGGGCTTCAACTAAGTCCTGAGTGAAGGGTCTGAGTATTTATGTCAATGCAAGATGTTAGTTTTTCCTTACAAATAAATTAGCAAAGATTTCTAACATTTTGCTTTCTGTCATTATGGGGTATTGAGTGCAGAATGATGGGGAAAACTAGATTTTAGGCTGCAAAGTAAAATGTGACAAAACGAAAGGGTCTTAGGGTCTTAAGACTATATATATATATCTTTAAAAAAAAGTATTCATATTCCTTGAACTTTTCCACATTTTTTCACATTACACCCACAAAGTTAAATATATTTTATTGGGATTTTATGTAATAGACCAACACAAAGTGACAAGTATGTGTGAAGTAAAAAAGAAAATTATACATTGTTTTCAAAACTTTTAATAAATAAAAATCTGAAAAGTGTGGCGTGCATTTTTATTCAGCCCCTTGTACTTTGATACCCCTAAATAAAATCCAGTGTGACCAATCACCTTCTGAAGTCACCTAATTAGTAAACAGAGTGCACCAGTGTGTAATTTATTCTCAATATACTGTGGGGAGTCGCTCTGGTAGATAACGGTGCGGGTGCAGTACAGAGGCAAAAGGGAGTCCAGAAGGTGCAATAATCAGTGTTTTATTCACACTTGCATCAAACAAACGGAAAACAGTCTCTTGGTGTTAGTTCACACATATCAGAAATCCTGAGGCAAAACAAAACAGTCCAACACAGGTTCCAGTCACCTGGGAGGTTTTAGGTGCAGGTTCACACTTAGCTGTCAGTCCAGCCGCAAGACAATCGACCTCAGGCTTCCAGGCCGTCTGCACTCCTCCTTGCTTGGCTCTTGCTTCCAGCCCAGTGAGCTCCACAGCACTGAATGGATCAGAACTCCCAAACTCAGATGATTCCACAGCCTAACACCAGCTTTAGGATAATCACACACACACCTGCTGGTGCTGGCTGTGTTTTAAAGGCCCGGGAAAGTCCGGCCTGGACCGTGGGGAGTAGGCACCCACCCAACTCTTTGCCTACTCCCAGTAAGAGCCGGCCCGGATTGGCTTTGCAGCCAAACTAACTATAAATGTCAAGCAGCACTAGCTGCTGCTGACACATAAAAATCCGGCTCTTACCTCACCGAGGCCAGGAACCTCGGTGACACGTACCTCCCGTCGACCACAGTACCTTGCACCTTACCACATACCCCCCTTTGTTCAACCCTGAGGGGTGAACACATGTGAGGCAGTGGACGCGGGACAGGGCATCTGCGTTACCCTGCAAGCGGCCTGCCCTGTGTTCCACGGAGAACTTGAAGTTCTGTAGGGATAGGAACCACCTGGTGACCCGAGCATTCCTCTCCTTGGCCTGGCTCATCCACTTGAGAGGGGAATGGTCGGTCACCAGACGGAACCTCCTCCCTAACAGGTAGTAGCGGAGAGATTCGAGTGCCCACTTGATAGCCAGGCACTCCCTCTCCACTATGCTATACCTGGTCTCGGCGGGACTGAGCTTACGGCTCAGGAAGACAACGGGATGTTCTTCCCCGTTGACCTCCTGAGACAGTACAGCACCGAGGCCTACCTCCGAGGCGTCGGTCTGTACGACGAACTCCCTGTTGAAGTCGGGTGTCACCAAAACCGGGGACCCACACAGGGCCGACTTCAACGCGGAGAAAGCCTCCTCCGCCTTCTCACTCCAGCTAACCTTCCCAGACTTTCGCCCCTTCAACAGGTCTGTCAACGGCGCTGCTATTGTGGCAAAGTGGGGCACAAACCGCATGTAGTACCCTACAATTCCCAGGAAGGACTTTACCTGCCTGGTAGTGACCGGTCGGGGCCAGTTACGTATGGCCTCTACCTTAGTTACCTGCGGCTTGATGACTCCCGCCCAATAACATATCCCAGATATTTGGTCTCTTCCAACCCAATCGCACACTTCTTTGGATTGGCGGTTAGTCCAGCTTTCCTCAGGGCATCCACTACCGCCTGCACTTTGGGCAAATGGCTTTCCCAGTCGGTGCTGTGGATGATTACATCATCTAAGTAGGCCGAAGCGTACCGACGGTGTGGTCGCAGCACAACGTCCATTAACCTTTGGAAGGTGGCGGGGCGCCATGCAGGCCAAAGGGTAACACCTTGTAATGATACAGGCCCTGCGTGGGTAACAAAGCGGTTTTTCCTTGGCCGCCTCCGTTAAGGGTACTTGCCAGTATCCTTTAGTGAGGTCTAGCACAGAAAAATAACGGGCTTGCCCTAAATTTTCAACAAGCTCGTCTATCCGGGGCATGGGATACGCATCAAACTTGGACACTTCATTAAGCTTGCGAAAATCGTTGCAGAACCGCAGCGTCCCATCCGGCTTGGGTATTAGAACTATGGGACTTGCCCACTCACTTTTCGACTCCTCAATGACATCGAGCTTCAACATTAATTGCACTTCCTCCGCGATGGCCCGTCGCCGAGCCTCAGGTACCCGGTATGGTTTTAACCGGATCTTGGCCTGAGGCTCAGTGACGATGTCATGTTGGATGAGAGACGTGCGGCCAGGGAGGTCCGAGAACACATCCGTGTTCCGACTGATGAACTCCTGACTTCCTGAACTTGTTTGGAAGACAGGCTGTCTGCAATTTTACCGTGGCTACCGCTCGCAGGCCTCGAACTGTGGGGCTGGACCCTTCTCACCCAGAAGCCCTGGCCGGGGGCTGTTGTCGTCGGTCATGTTCCTATCCTTCCACGGCTTTAGTAAATTCACGTGGTACACCTGCTCCGGCTTGCGCCGCCTGGCTGGTGTACCTTGTAATTTACTTCCCCTACCTTCTCGATCACCTCATAGGGGCCCTGCCACCTAGCTAGGAACTTGCTGTCAAGGGTGGGTACCAGAACCAAAACCCGATCTCCCGGATTGAAGTCCCGTACCCGAGCCTGACGATTATACACCCTACTCTGGGCTTGTTGCGCTGCCTCCATATGCTCCCGGACCAGCGGCAACACCCTTTCCATCCGTTCCTGCATCTGGGTGACATACTCAATGACACTTTTATGGGGGACAGGCTGTTGTTCCCACGCTTCCTTGGCGATATCCAACAGGCCCCGAGGGTGTCTGCCATAAAGTAGTTCGAAGGGCGAGAACCCAGTAGAGGCCTGGGGTACCTCTCGCACTGCGAACATGAGATAGGGCAGAAGCAGGTCCCAGTCCTTCCCATCTCTAGACACCACCCTTTTTAACATATTTTTGAGAGTTTGGTTAAACCTTTCGACAAGACCGTCCGTTTGCGGATGGTAAACGGACGTCCATAATTGCTTTATACGCAATAATTTACACAGTTCCCTCATAACTTTGGACATAAAGGGGTCCCTTGGTCTGTCAGAATCTCTTTTGGCAGGCCCACACGGAAAACATTTCCATTAACTCTTTGGCAATGAGCTTAGCCGAGGTATGTCGCAGAGGTACCGCCTCTGGATATCGAGTAGCATAGTCCAGAATCACCAGGATATGTTGGTGACCCCTAGCAGACTTCGGTGCGGGTCCGACCAGATCCATGGCAATGCGCTCGAATGGGACCTCAATTATTGGGAGAGGGACCAGGGGACTTCGGTAATGCGGCTGGGGGCTATTTACCTGACAGGTCGGACAGGACTTACAGAATTCCTCTACTTCCTTAAAGAAACCGGGCCAGTAAAATCGCTGTAGTATGCGGTCCTGCGTTTTCTGCCACCCCATGTGTCCCCCAAGAACATGTTGGTGGGCAAGCTCCATAACAAGCTTGCGATATGCGGTGGGCACCACCAACTGTTCAACTGGCTCACCTCGGACTTGGTTCACCCGATACAACATATCCTGAAGGACAATAAATCGTGGAAACATTAATTCAGCCCCAGGTTTCTGGGGTTTACCATCAATCATTACAACACTTTCCCAGGCCCTGGTTAGGGTTTGGTCCCGGTGTTGTGCGGTCCCAAAATTTTCCCCTGAGACATTGAGGTCTGCCAACTCAGGTCCCGGTGGCAAGTCCTCCGTGTCTCCCACCATTACACTTAGTGGGGTTGTCTCCCCCTCTACCGCTGGAGCAGTGGTCACCCCTACCGCTGGCCCTTCAGACTCGGGCTCCCAGGGTTCTGGCCTTCCAGTGGTATCAGGCCACTCTCCTAGGGTTACCCCTGTCTCGGGTCCATCAGACAGTTTTATCGCCGGCCACAGTGCCGGGAAACCTGGGAAGTCCCTCCCAAGTATCAGTTCATGTGGGAGTTTAGCAGCGACAGCCACCTCGTGGGTCCACTTACCAGCCGCTGTGGACAAAGTCACTAGTGCAGTGGGGTAATCTTTTAGGTCTCCGTGGATGCACAGGACCCCGATTTTACGGCCGGTATACTCCGCAGGCCGTACTAGGGCAGCTCTTACCAGGGAGACTAGACTCCCGGAGTCCAGCAGGGCCACCGCCAGAGAATCTCCCACCTCTACCTGACACAGGTGGTTATTATCCTGCACCTCACGGGTGCCAGTTGCGCACAGCTTCCGTGCATACAGGGAGTGGCGCCCCCATAGTTCACATCCATCGGCTCATCCCGATGCGGACAGTCGGCCCTGATGTGGCCTGGCTCCTGACACCTCCAGCATACCACGGGAGGCGGATCCGCAGGGGGTACATTCCGGGCAGGCCTCTCTGTCGCCGAACGTCGGAACTGGGGCGGAGGCCTCCGGGGTTTGACTGACCCCTTCCCAGCAAGACTCCCCTGCAGGTTTCTGGTGGCCTCGTAGCAGCTCCACCAGGTCGACCATCTCCAGGGCATTAGTGGGGGATACCTGGCCAATCCAGTGCTGAAGGGGGTAAGGCAGGGCCCTCCAGAACATGTCGGCCAGCAGACGGTCCAGCATAGCAGTCGGACTTAGAACATCAGGCTGCAGCCACTTTTGCAACCGATGCAGCAACTCATAGTACTGCGGCCTGGCGGGTTCAGCCGTTTTATAGTCCCACTGGTGGACCCGCTGAGCCCGGACCAACACGTTTACCCCCAATCTGGCCAGGATCTCCCCCTTCACCGTGGGGTAATCAGCAGCCTGGGCATCTGCCAAGTCAAAAAAACTTGCTGGGGCCCGGATGCCAGGAACGGAGCGACCACCTCGGCCCACTGGTCACGGGGTAACTTTTCCCTCACGGCTACCTTCTCAAAGACCGCCAGATATGTCTCAACGTCGTCCGAGGGGGTCATCTTTGGGATCGCCGCACGGACCGCTTTCCGGGCATCATGGTCGTGGTGGGACGCTCCTGCAGCTTGTAACGCCATCACGTGCTGTAACAGTAGCTGGTTGGTCTCCCGCTGCTGCACGTTAGCCTCTATGAGAGCTTTCACAGCCGCCTCCATGTTGCCAGCAATTCCTACTTGTAGCTTTGCTGGCTTAATATATGCCATGCACTTGTGCCCAGCAAAACAAACAAACTTCGGCGGTCACGCCAGCCTCACTGCGCATGCCCGCATCCGACACCAAATGTGGGGAGTCGCTCTGGTAGATAACGGTGCGGGTGCAGTACAGAGGCAAAGGGAGTCCAGAAGGTGCAATAATCAGTGTTTTATTCACACTTGCATCAAACAAACGGAAAACAGTCTCTTGGTGTTAGTTCACACATATCAGAAATCCTGAGGCAAAACAAAACAGTCCAACACAGGTTCCAGTCACCTGGGAGGTTTTAGGTGCAGGTTCACACTTAGCTGTCAGTCCAGCCGCAAGACAATCGACCTCAGGCTTCCAGGCCGTCTGCACTCCTCCTTGCTTGGCTCTTGCTTCCAGCCCAGTGAGCTCCACAGCACTGAATGGATCAGAACTCCCAAACTCAGATGATTCCACAGCCTAACACCAGCTTTAGGATAATCACACACACACCTGCTGGTGCTGGCTGTGTTTTAAAGGCCCGGGAAAGTCCGGCCTGGACCGTGGGGAGTAGGCACCCACCCAACTCTTTGCCTACTCCCAGTAAGAGCCGGCCCGGATTGGCTTTGCAGCCAAACTAACTATAAATGTCAAGCAGCACTAGCTGCTGCTGACACATAAAAAATCCGGCTCTTACCTCACCGAGGCCAGGAACCTCGGTGACACGTACCTCCCGTCGACCACAGTACCTTGCACCTTACCACAATACGTTAACTAAAGCTGTTCTGAGGTTTGTTAGAGAACATCAGTGATCAAACAGCATCATGAAAGCCAAGGAACACACCAGACAGGTCAGGGATAAAGTTGTGGAGAAGTATACAGCAGGGTTTGGTTATAAAATAAATAACCCAATCATGGCAATCCACCTAAACTTACAGCGCAGGAAAGGGCAGCACTTATTATAGAAGCAGCCACGAGGCCCATGGTCACTCTGGAGAAGCTGCAGAGATCCACAGCTCAGGTGGGGGAATCTGTCCAGACAACTATCAGTTGTGTACTCCACAAATCTGGAAGAGTGGCAAGAAGAAGCCATTTTTGAAAATAAGCCGTAAGAAGTCTCTATTGCAGTTTGCCACTAGCCATGTAAGGGACCCAGCAAACATGTGGAAGAAGGTGGTCTAATCAGATGAGACCAAAGTTGAACTTTTTAGCCTAAATAAAGAACGCTATGTGTGGCGGAAACCTAATACTGCACATCAACCTGAACACACCATCCACACTGTGAAACATGGTGGCAGCATCATACTGTGGGGATGTTTTTCTTCAACAGGGAAGCTGGTCAGAGTTGATAGGAAGATGGATGGAGGTAAATACAGGGCGATCCTAGAAGGGAAGCTGGTAGAGGCTGTAAAAGACTTTAGACTGGGGCGGAGGTTCACCTTCCAGCAGGACAACAACCCTAAACATACAGCCAGAGCTACAATGGAATAGATAAGATCAAAGCATATTCATGTGTTAGAATGGCCCAGTCAAAGTCCAGATCTAAATCCCATTGAGAGTCTGTGTCAAGAAAATTGCAGTTCATAGACGCTCTCCAGCCAGTCTGACTGAGCTTGAGCTATTTTGCAAAGAAGAATGGGCAAAAATGTCAGCCTCTAGATGTGCAAAGCTGGTAGATACATACCCCAAAAGACTTGCAGTTGTAATTGCAGGTAAAGGTTGTCCTACAAAGTATTGACTCAGGGGGGCTGAATACAAATGCACGTCAAACATTCCAGATTTTTATTTATTAAGAATGTTAAAAACCATGCCTCATTTTCTTTTCACGTCACACATACTTGCTGCTATGTGTTGGGCTATGACATCAAATTCCAATAAAATACATTTAAGTTTGTGGGTGTAACGTGAAAAATGTGGAAAAGTTTTTCCAAGCCTGAACACTACACTACAGCTCTGCAGTAACCAGGCATGACCACTACACAGTGGATGAAAACTGGTAGGTCTGGTTTCCAGTTTTGGCTCTGGACGGCGTGAAAACTGATCAATGGAGCTGGTTCTAGATTGTCATGTACCATATGATGTTTGATTTTCATTTTTTTAGATCAATCATGGCATAACCCCTTTAAGATTCCCTTGGCATCTTTTGTACAGTCTACGCAGATCTTTCATTGAATTGCCCTGCATGGTTGACGGTAGTCAGACCCCCACCAATCAGATATTGATGGCCTCTTCTAAGAATAAATTATCAATATTAAAGTCTTGGATCCCCCCTTTATTGAAAGGTTACTTTCTGCTATGCCCCTTTATTGGACACTGGCCTACGGGTTGTTTCGTCTTCCAAACATGTTATGTTTTTCTTATGTTTTTAGCAAATCACTTTTTTTGGGATGGGTGCAGGGACAGGTATGCCAGGAATGGCTGCCAGTAAAGTGTATCTGCTGGGACCTATGTTGTGATTGACTTCACTCTAAACTGGAATTTCTGGCTGAAAATCCTGTGCAGCCACTTACTAAACTGATGATACCATTTAAGTAAGGACAATTACAGATCTGCAACCGTGTGTACACATACAGTTTTACTGCAAATTTCTCTGGGCCGTACACCTACAGTAAGGTTAAAGGTGGCCATACACATTAGGTTTCGTTCACATCACCGTTCAGCCTTTCCGTTCTCCTGCTCCGTTTAGGAGCAGGAGAATGGAAAGGACGGATTCGGCACATAACTGAGCCAAACGGAGCCTAAAGACCCCATAGACTATAATAAGGTCCGTTAGGTGTCCGCTCAGAAGATGATTTTGGAGCGGAGACAAAAGTGGTGCATGCAGGACTTTTGTCTCTGCTCCAAAATCATCTTCTGAGCGGACACCTAACGGACCCTATTATAGTCTATGGGGTCTTTAGGCTCAGTTCGGCTTAGTTATGTGCCAAATCCATCCTTTCTGTTCTCCTGCTCCTAAACAGAGCAGGAGAACGGAAAGGCTGAACAGTGATGTGAATGAGCCCTTAGGCCTTGTTCACACGTCAGTTATTTGATCAGTTATTTCCATCAGTTATTGTGAGCCCAAACCAGGTGCGGTAATAGCCTCCACTCCTGGTTTTGGCTCACAATAACTGATAGAAAAAAATTACCAAATAACTAATGTGTGAACCGGGCCTTAGCTAGAAGTAGGTTGATGGTGGCACAACCTTTGAATGAATGATCATCTAATAAACGATGTATGTGCACATGTAACCATACATACTATAGTCCTCATTGCCCATCATAGTTGTCCAGACTGGCCATACGTGTTCTGTGACACAGAGAAAACGGTGGTTAAATCTTTCTGGACTGTGAAAGAAAGATCATTTGTTAACAAGAGATCTTTCATCTGACCATCAGACGGAAATGTTAAACATGAACAACTGCTTTTCAGACGATGAGGGTCTGTCACTGGTTGGCTAAAATGCCTCGTATTTTTAAATTTCACTTGACAAATGTTCATCAACTGTAATCACATGTGCATGGGTACCTGAAAGGTAGTCTGTCACCTCCAAAATCAGTTTCAGAGTAAGCACAGGACCATATAGGGTAGGTCTCAAAAGACTGGCCCTGGAAAAAATACTAAAAGTGGCCCAGTTTTGTAGTCAGAAGGCAGGGTCAACACATGTATGCTGGGCAAGCAACACCATATTGTGGCACATTATACCACCCCAACACAGCCAAATACCACAGTCCACCACAAAAAAAAAGCCAGCAGCACAAAATACATTTCCAAAAACTACCACTGGCCGGCCATGAGGAAGACTCAGGCAGCCCCCTGGACATCGGCCCACCTGGAAACTTCCCTGTAAGGTCTATGGTCAATCCGCCCCATTAGGTCTTTTGAAACATAACCATACCTTTCTTGTGAACTTACAGCCCTCCACCGAATACCTTAAAATACAAAGAGGAATTTCTTAGGATTAGAGGACCCGATTTTCATAAGAATAGTTATGTTTTAGGAGACCTACACTACATGATGTTACACTTACTCTGAAACTGATTTTGAAGGTGACAGACTGCCTTTAGGAGCAGATGCTGCTAAAATAAGTTGGATCTACCAGTGCCACAGGTGTATAAAATCCAGCCCCTAGCCATGCAGTCTGCCATTACAGACATTTGTGAAATAATGGGTCATTCGACAGAGCTTGCTGAATACCAGGGTGGTCCTGTAAAAAGATGCCACCACTTACACAAGTCAGTTTCGTAAAAAATTTTCCCTCTTAGATTTTCCAAATCAAAAGGATCTTCTTGCTGTTGGTGTTCCACAGGGTTCAGTCCTAGGTCCGCTAGGTTCTGCTCTTTATGACTAACATCCTACATAATCCAAACCTCTCACTCCTGTCTCCAAAACTTTTACCAGAGCTGCACCAGTTTTCTGAAACACCCTACCCCCAGCAAGTAGGGTAATTCACAACATCCCCAGTTTTAGGCACTCCCTAAAAAGACATGTTTTTAGGATAACCTATCACATCCTCTAATATTACTCTTCCCTACTCACTCCCCTTTAGCATCATTCTTCTGAACCTGATCCATCTTCAAACACTATCCACTACACCCCATGCACTCAGAAGCACTACAAATATCGACTGGTGGCTGCAGCTTTATGTGACGGACCTCCAGTACTCAGGAAGAGTATGTCCGACTCTGCATTCTTCCTTACTCAGGAGATATGCAAACTGCTGATCTGTAGCTCCCAGATTCCCCAGTCACTGGTTGAGACTCAGTGTAGGTGAAACAAAACTTTTTTTTATTGAAGACCAACTCAGTATATATACAGTTCAAGAAGTCTAACAACATAACTTAATCAAACATGAACAGCATGCAAACAGACATCCCCTCCCCTGTGTCTTAATGAAAGAATAGGGAGAGAGGAGACACATGTGATGAGATTATCTCCTGAGTGTATCGTGGGGTGATCTACTCTTCTACCCCAGTGTCGGCTTCTCCTAGAGTCAGCTATCTTAATCCCATCACTAACACAATAGAACAAAGGGGCAAATAAACGGTAACACATTCATTGGGAGTCTCATTGCAGTGTTAACCCTTTTTGTGTTGCAGGATTCACACCCTGCACCTTTAATGGGAAATGGGAAAAATGTGGCCTATAACTCCACACATAAATCAGGGTTAATAGTTCCTTGTAACCCCAAGAGGTCTGAGGGGGTCTCCATAGTTCTGGGTCCATAGTCCGTAGGAAGGAGGCTAGCCCTCAGTCTTCTCCAACAGCCCCAGAGACAGTTCAGTCCGTCACATTCAGCCAGTGGCGTAGCGTGGGTTTCCAGCACCCGGGGCAAGACAAAAATTTGCGCCCCCCCCCCCCACCCTGTTGGCACGCCCCTTTTAACAGATGATGTAGTAGATAACTTGCAGTCCTATGTTACACTACAGATAACACAGTGATAACTCCATGAGTACAGATAATGCAGTAGATGGGTGGGAGGCCCCAGAATTCTGAACAAGCACAGTGTGACCTGAAGTCTGGGGCCGGGATGCAGCAGAGTGGGCAAAATTCTATATCCCCCCAAACCCTACAGTGAAGCAGATATGTGGATGGACATTACTATATACAGTAGAATACAGGAGCACATACCTCATACATCCAGTGACATCTCCGGTGATGTAGACTTTCCTCAGCGTCTTCATTGGGAGATAAGACCGCCATTACATCTTCTTTCAGTCCCTTTTCGTCTCTGCAGAGTTTCATAGAAAAAAAATGTAGGTTCCTCACTTTTACTATCATCATCCTCTTCCTCCTGGTGCCTAAACACTGTCATCTTGCTGCCCCCCAAAACTGAGCTAGAGCCATACAGATAGACCCCCCCCCATTCCCCATAATATTATTCCCCCTGTATATTATAACGGCCACCCTCTTTATTATTAGTACAATGCCCCCTCTTTATTATTAATGTAATAGCCTCCTTTTTATTAGTAATGTAAAGGCCCCCTCTATTAGTAATATAATGGCCCCCCTCTATTAGTAATGTAATGGCCCTCTCTATTAGTCATATAATGGCCCCCTCTATTAGTCATATAATGGCCCCCCTCTATTAGTAATGTAATGGCCCCCTCTATTAGTAATGTAATGGCCCTCTCTATTAGTCATATAATGGCCCCCTCTATTAGTCATATAATGGCCCCCTCTATTAGTCATATAATGGCCCCCTCTATTAGTCATATAATGGCCCCCTCTATTAGTCATATAATGGCCCCCTCTATTAGTAATGTAATGGCCCCCTCTATTAGTAATGTAATGGCCCTCTCTATTAGTCATATAATGGCCCCCTCTATTAGTCATATAATGGCCCCCCTTTATTAGTAATGTAATGGCCCTCTCTATTAGTCATATAATGGCCCTCTCTTTTAGTCATATAATGGCCCCCCTCTATTAGTCATATATTGGCCCCCCTTTATTAGTAATGTAATGGCCCCCCTCTATTAGTCATATAATGGCCCCCTTTATTAGTAATGTAATGGCCCTCTCTATTAGTCATATAATGGCCCCCTCTATTAGTAATATAATGGCCCCCTCTATTAGTAATGTAATGGCCCCCCTCTATTAGTCATATAATGGCCCTCTCTATTAGTAATGTAATGGCCCCCTCTATTAGTAATATAATGGCCCCCCTCTATTAGTAATATAATGGCCCCCCTCTATTAGTAATATAATGGCCCCCTTTATTAGTAATGTAATGGGCCCCTCTATTAGTAATGTAATGGCCCTCATTAATAACAGAGGGCTATTACATAAGTAATAAAGATGGGGCCATACATTACTAATAGAGGGGCCCTCTATTAGTAATGTATGGCCCCCTCTATATTACTTATGTAGTAGCCCCTCTTTGTTATTAATGAGGGGCCATTCTTGGTATGATGTCCTCAGCTAGGTGGTTCTCCCCTCAGCTTCCTCCCTCCCCCATAGTGCCCCCAGTACCTCTGCAATTATGGTTGGCCTTTCATTATTCATATACTGCGGCGCCTGCCCACCCCACCTAACACTCAGGGTCAGGGTGAGCTGAGTGACACACACTAACCCTCAGTCACAGGCAGCACAGAAGTCGACGGTAGGGCAGCTGCCTGTGGTATCTGGCTCTGAACATTGATCTGAAGCGCGGCAATGATCTTCTCCTTCCCCTGCACTGTCTTTCCCGCCTGGAAGGTGGGAGGAGCCAGCCTATGATTGAAGTGCCGTGCGCCGCACGGTGCGCGCCCTGTTCTCCCTGCTCTCGGCAGTGCGGCAGGGAGAAAAACAACAGAGATTTCAGATTTTTTTTTTCCCCCAGCGGCTAGCGCCCCCCTGCAGTCTGGCGCCCGGGGCAACGGCCCCCCTGGCCCCCCCCCACGCTACGCCCCTGCATTCAGCCTTATACCTACTCCCCTATTGTGTTATGATGGCTGGGCCATCATACAAAACAAGCACTTTCTACCTTTTGTGTGACTCCTACCTCCTCATAGATTGTAAGCTCTTGTGAACAGGTCCCTCATTCCTCTTGTTTTAATTGTTGACTTGTTATGTAATGTATGATTCTGTTTGTACATGAACCCCCTGATTGTAAAGCGCTGCAGAATATGTTGGCGCTATAAGATCATTATTATTATTAAGTGAAGATAATTTCCCCCAAGACATGAACTTCACTTGACACAAATGAAGAATATGTCCCCTGCCAATATTTTGGGTCACGTAAAGATCACGTTTCCCTGACTGAACAAATGAAGATTGTGTCCTTAACCTCAACTGTAATTTTCAGACAGAGGGTATATATACGAGGGTTGGAACTTTAATAGTGACAACTATTTATTTACTTACAGTAATTCCTGCAGTCCGATGATCTGAACTAATTTACGCTCTCATCTTTCCAAGGCCCCTTTAAAAATGAAAGTACCATGTTTTTCGCCCCATAATACGCACTTTTTTTCTACCCTAAGTGGGGGGAAATGTCAGTGTGTCTTATAGGATGAATACTAACGAGTGCTTTCATTATGGAAGCGCTCATTAGTACTGGAGGACCAGGGAGTGGTGAATGCAGTGCTCCTTGTGCGGGCTCTGTACTCCCCGCTTCCCGGTCTTCATCTGCTGGCCGTCGCATGCTGTTCTGTGACCTGCGCACAACATGAGGAGTCGGACGCCAGCGCTCCGTGACCTCACACTGTGCGACGTCTGGTCACGGCACTGCATGGCAGGAAGACCAGGAAGAGTGCTGGATGTTAGGAGCGGTGGTGTCCGGAGCAGGAGAGGTTAGTTGATTTATTTACTTTTGTCTGCTCTGAGCTCTAACATTAGGGGTCTGATCTGAGGTGTGAATTCACAATGCATTTTGGGGACACAGTACCTTCCTCTGGAAGTACAGTGGGCTCCAGTCCTGGGGTGCTGTTCTGAGGCACATTAAAGTCCCCCAGGGAATATTTCCAATCAATCCCTATGTCCGGATTCTTTTTTTTTTTTTTAAATAAAACCTTTTTTATTGTTTTAAACAATATTCAGAAAGCAGTATGACATAGTACATCAACCGGTATACAGGTCGGGCAACATAAGGCAGATTAAACTACACAGCACCATCAAGAAGAATACAGTAGCCGGTCCACAATACAGTCAAGTACAGCAATAAAATGTTTTTCTTTTTATCCTCATTTGTGTAACAGAAAACACCCTAATAACTAACTGGAAGGCCAAGAAGTATAGCCACGGATTGGGAATAGCAAGGCCCCCATTATCCTTTGCCCTCTGCAACGTCTCCAACCGGATCCTGGGACCCTATGTCCGGATTCTACCGCAATGGGTATTGGTCACCTGCTGCTGTGTATCACCCAAATACTATACGGTTCTTAAGTAGTTGTGGCTTCTCATAACCGCAAAAGATGAGACCATTACCTAACAGGGCCCCGTCACCAGATTCTGTCGGTCATCATCCGACAATGCTTCTCTATGTAGCGCTCTTCGTTGTCTTTTTATATATTTTTCTAGAAACTATCAAAAATCATGTCCCCCTGGGACAAAGAGTGAAAATCAAGCCTGAGATTAGGGACACAATCTTCATTTGTTCAATCGGGGGACCTAATCTTCACTTGATCGGATATTCCACCATCAACTGTGAGTGATATAAGTGGAAGCGTTTAGGAACCACAGGAACTCAGCCATGGAGTGGAGACCAAGTAAAGCTACAGAGCCAGGTTGCCGAGTGCCGAGGAGCATGGTGCATAAAAGTCTCCAATGCTCTACAGATTCCGTAACTGCAGGATCCAAACCTCCTCTGCCATTAACATCGGCACAAATTTGTGCGAGGGGACCTTCATGGCATAGGTTTCCATGGCCGTGCAGTTGCATGCAAGCCTTACATCACCAAGCACAATACCAAGCGTCAGATGGAGTGGTGTAATGCCCGCCACCACCAGACTCTGGAGCAGAGGAAACATGTCCTGTGGAGTGATGAAATACACTCTGTCAGTCTGATGAATGAGTCTGTTTGGCCAATGCCAAGAGAACATTACCTGACGGTGTTGTGCCAACTGTAAAGGTGGATTTAGACGGGCGGATAATCTGGCAGATTATCGAGAACGAACGTTCCTGTGAATGCTTGTTCCTGTCTAAAGGTGCAGCAGCTCACCCAATGATGGAGCGAAACACTCCTTCATTGGTTGAAACTGTTGTTCGTGCAGGCACCTAAATGATCGTTTCTGGGCAGCAGATTGCGCTATGTAAACAGCGATCTGCTGCCCAGAAACAATGCAGCTGAACTGCTGAATTTACAGGAATTGATCACCCCCACAGGATGAGGACTAGCGATCATTGCTGCTATCGCTCGTCCCCATACAAAATCATTGTTGCCGGGCTCTGTTTAGGCAGCACATCCTGCTGCCCGGGAACAATGATTGAATTGTCCGCACCTCAGATCAGTTCACCCGATGAACAAGCTTTTCGCCTTTAGGCGGGCAGATTATCAGGAAGAAGAATTCATAGGAATGTTCATTCCCAATAATCGATCCTGAACATCGGGATATTCAAATCCAGCTTAAAGGGGTTTTCCAAGTCAGTTGTTTAAGAAGGCACCGGCGCACCTGTGAGCGCTGCATCCTCCTCTCAGCTCACGAAGCACAGCGCCGTACACTATATAGCGGCTGTGCTTGGTGTCGCACTCAACCCCATTCACGTCAATGCGGCTGAGCTGCTCCTAGGCCACGTGACAGATGAACGTGTCAGCACTGGACTAGTAGAAGCTGAGAGAAGGCCTCAGCGCTTATGGTGCCTTCACAAACAGCTGATCAGCAGGGGGCCTAGGTTTCCTACCCCCACCGATCAGATACTGATGACCTATCCTAGATCATCAGTATAAAAATCTCAGAAATTCCTTTTAAGTTTCAGTGAAGGGAAATTCTTCAGCATACCAAGACATGTTGGGCAATTTTATGCTACCAACTTTGTGGGAACACCCTTTTCTGTTCCAGCATGATTGTGCCCCAGTGCACAAAGTTACAGAGTGCACTATCTATCTATCTATCTATCTATCTATCTATCTATCTATCTATCTATCGTCTATCCTTATCTATGCAAAATACCTATAACTCTATGCAACAAAAAAAAGCAAGAAAAAGTAAGCAGTCACGTTGCTGAACCATCGGGTAACCTGACCCCTTGTTATGTAAGAGCATTTAGTCATGATTTGACCTGCAGTTACAGCTGGGTGTATGCTTCAGTACAGTGTATGGAATGCTTAACATGCTTTCCTGGAAAGTTATTTCCACCTATACCTCTTCCATGAAAGTACAGGACAGGCCAGTAAACCCTTATCAGCAATTTCCAAGTAAACAAGTGAGGTTTGTGTCTACGGCCCTCAGGTGGAGTTTACTGCTGGTCACTCACGTGGCACTTCCCCTAACTTTACTAGGTTCTTGTGAAACTTACTGAACATACTGTATAGATTGGATTTTTTTCAGTGAGAAGGGAGCTGTTATTTTGAGGAGCTGATCACAGGATGGTCATGCGGTTCATCTTATTTTTTGCTTTCCTAGAAGACCAGGGACATGGCCTGTTTGCTTTTTAGGTAAAAAAAAAAAAGTATGCTTAGCTACTTCCAGGTTTGCTTCATTTTCGTTTTACATAACTATATTGCAAAACTTCCAGTAAGGTCCTTAAGAGAAATTCGGGAAAGAAATGCTGCAAATATTCAAAACATTTTGTAATCCAACTTGCGTGTGTCACAGCGGGCCAATAGAAGCCTCTGCACGCTTATCGTATGAAACTACTGGGCCACCATGACAATGGAACGCCACCGCTCTCTTCTATTAGGCTGGTTTCACATCACGTTTTTGGCTTACGTTTTTAACGTAAAAAAGAAGGCTAACCGGTAGAACTCTATGCTTTTCCATCCCGCAAAGTCATTAATGTATACTTTTTTTTTACAATGGAACTGGCATACGTCTGAGGCATCTGTTTAAAATATACATTTTTTGTATACATTAAACCAGGCATGTCCAAACTCCGGCCCGCCAGATGTTGCAAAACTACAACTCCCATCATTCCTGGACAACCTACAGCTATCAACCTACAGAAGAGCATGATGGGAGTTGTAGTTCTGCAACACCTGGAGGGCCAGAGTTTGGACATGCCTGCATTAAACATAAGACAAAAATGTAATGTGAATTCGGCCATACCGAAGGCTCCAGTCATAGGGTAAGCAACCAGAGCGGCAAGTGATTTCACTGTCCCTTAAAGCGCCCATATATATATTTTTTGTTAAAGGCTTTATTTTCAATTTTTAAAACTAAAAAAAAAAAAAAACTCAACATAGACACAAGGACATTCCACCATAACAGGAGAAATGTTATCAGCAAAGCGCCCATATTCAATAGCCTCACAACTCCCTCATATACATGCACATTCGGCTCAGCCAAACATGTGTAGTGCCCTGGAGCAGGGATACTGTGAAGTCTGGATGTTTTTGGACATTTGCCCCTATTTCCCCTATGTAAAGTCATCAACTCCCTACTCTATTGCACTTTAAAGGGTTAACTTGCACTGACTTATACTGTTTAATACCGTGTAACTTCATTTTATATGTTTGTTGAGATATATATCCTGTTCGTTTGCATTGTATTTGCACAACACTGAGGAAAGGGATAATGAATACTGAGAGACTTTAGGGATTTTCTAGCTAATATAGCGAATTATAAGGGTTAAAGAAGAGTATGTTTTGGAGGGTAAAAGCCAGACTTGTTTACCACAGATCGAGACAGACTGGCCATTTGGATGTCTGGTTTAACTATGTTATTATGTCTGAAGACTTTTTGTCTTGAATAGTCATTCCGATTGACATTTATTGAAGTGCTAATGCAAGTCTATGACAGATGAAAATTGTAACATTGCATCTGTTTGGATTGTGTTTCTCCACTCCACCCCTCCCACTAGAAGGTCCTAGTTCAGCTAGAGACTGTATATTAGGAGAGCTGTCAGAGCCCGTACTTGTCTGAAGTTAGGGATGAGTGCTTAGAAGAAGAGACTCTGCTGGACTACGTAAGTGACCAATAGAAGATGCTGAGATAGGGATGCTGAGCCACAGACCATGGGTCACCAGTCTTTCGCCAGTGTAGCAGCCTTGTGAGGGAGGGACAACTAGCTGGATGAGCCTGGATGAGCCAATCACTGCTGCAACCTAGGGCACCTAGCAGAATGAGCAGAATGCCATTCTGTGCTCGGCTGTTAAAGAGGGTGGTGGGGTGTGACAATGTCTGCCCGGAAAATGATCTTAGGGAGTCTAAAAAAAAGTCAGAAATCATTCAAGCATATTGCAGGGAGAGTGAAGGGAAAGGTTTCCAAATAAGAATTGTGTGTGTTGTGTAGAATAGGGACAAGCAGGGCAGACAAGCAGGGCGGCTGACATTAAGGGAGGGAGAAGACAGGAGATGTGGCTGACCGTGCCTGCTATCAGAGGTTCAAGTGCTGCAGTGCAGACCTCAAAAGCAGCTATCTACAAGCAAATACTTTCATTTTTTTATCTCCATTTTGACAGAAATTCCTTTTTTGTGAAGTTCAAGTTTGTGTTTATTCATTTGAAATTTTTGTTCTGTGGGGTTCAATTTAAAGGGGCCCGACACCCTGCACCCCCGCTGATCAGCTGTATGAAGGGAAGGTGCGCGCAGTGTGCATGTGCCTTCTCCAGTCTATCTTCCTGCTTGCCGCTGCTTTGCCATAGACATAGCAACAGCAAGCAGGAAAAGAGACGGGAGATGGCATGTGCATACTGTGCGCTCCCTCCCTTCATACAGCTGATTGGGGGTGGGTGTGACGGGTGCCAGATCCCCCCTAATTTGATATTGATGACCTATTCTGAGGATAGGTCATCAATATTAAAAACCCGGAGAACCCCTTTAATTAAGCAGCATATATACGTAATATCCCCCCACCTGAGTGCATTCATGTAAAATTGACAGTCAAGCCTCAAATGTCTGTACTTATATTTAGTTTCCACACTGTTGCAATTTAAATTTTTTTTGGGGGGGGTTCATTAATTAAGCAGCATATATACATGATTACTGCAGCAATACCCAAGGTGTAGCAGCAACCTACCTGGGTTTATTAATGTGAAATTGAGCATCAAGCCTTATATAGGTAACCAGTGCAGCAGTACACAGCCTGAGAGCGTTAATGCAATGTTAAGGGTCAGCCCTCAATTGCCTGTTTCTATATTTTCAGTTTCCACATGGTTGAAATGATATATTATTTTGGAACTTGTACCATTTAATTAAACCAGCATATAGGTGATCAACATCAACACCAATACACAGGCCAGCACACAAAAGTGACTTCTCTTGACTTCTGGGGGGGAGGGGTTGTCGATTATACTTAAGCTAGCAGCATATATATGTGATTACTACCCCAATAGATAGGGTAGTGCACATCAGTAACTGAGAGGCCCAACAATTTCCAGGCTACGGAAGGGTTCCAAACAAAAGACCCAGAGCCAGAATGTGGGTAGTAGCAGCACCAACTATCCAGCTAGCAGTAGTCGTAGTAGGCCACAGTTTTTCCTGCTGGCTTCGGAAAGGCGCAACATTGTAGTTGAGGAGAAAGAGGATGAGATTGTGGATTGGATGGCTCACTTCTACTCTCAGTTGCAGCAGGATGACGTGGAGGTGACTTCAAAATCCGACACAGTGCCTTGGAGCCAGGGGTCACAGTGTTCCTCCTGCTTCTCTTTCTTGGAGCCCTAAAGAAGACTTTCAGTGGAGTCCTCTCAGTCTTTAATGGCGGTGCGACTTCCCTTTTCCTAAAAAATTACAAGAAAACCCACCACACTGTATGGCATAGTCAAAAGAATCTCCCTGTTGACAACTTGTGTGAGAGCCCTCATGGGCTGCCCTGAGGAGAAGGTTGGGGAGGAGGCTGGTGACCCCATGCATACCTGCATTGATGGTGATGGTAATAGTGGCACCCATAGCCATGAAACTAGCGTTGGGGGCAGTGACAGAGTCAGTTGGGGCAAATACAGAGCAGGGAAGGGGGGCCCATGAGCCCACCATGATATCTCACAGTTTGATGAAAGCGGCAGGGAGGTTGATGATGATTGTGTGCTGGACAGAACCTGGGAGCCACATCGGGGTGCTGAGAAGGAGGCAAACATCAGTGGAAAAGGGCAGTGGCAGCAGCAATAAAGAGCAGAGGCCACGTACCTCCCAAAGAACAGCCAGTGCCATGACTGTTTTGGGATCTGGTGATGCCGGTGATGCTATGGGTGGGTTAGGCCCAAAAAGTGCCAGAGGTAAGCCCAGCTTGGCTGCTTTTAAGTCTGTGCGAGCAACTCACGTATGGTGCTTTTTCTCCACAAGGCGGGCACACAAAGCTATAGCGGAGTGCAAGATCTGCAAGATTAAAATAAACCGTGGCCATTCAAACACAATTAAAGGCACCAGAGGTCTATTGCAGCACATGGGGCGGCATCACCGGATCCTTTGGGAAAATACAACTGCCCAGCATTCCCAATCAGAAAAAGTCTGTCCTTCTTCTCCTTGTCCTCTTTGTGGCAGCCACTAGGGATGAGCGAATCGACTTCGGATGAAAAATCTTGAGTCAATTTGCATAAAACTTTGTTTCAATACTGTACGGAGAAAGCACCCCGCACAGTATTAGAATGTATTGGCTTCCGATGAGCCGAAGTTATTACTTCGCGTCTCACAAGACTTTGCGTAATAACTTCATAAATTGATTTCTACTGTAAAAAACCTTTTCCTGAACTTGGGTTCGGTTCCAAGTGGTATCTTGGAACCGAACCCGAGTTCGGGAAATGTTTTTTACAGTAGAAATCAATTTATGAAGTTATTACGCAAAATCTCACGAGACTTCGCGAAGTAATAACTTCAACTCATCGGTGCCAATACATTCTAATACTGTACGGGGGGCTCGCTCAGTACAGCATTGAAACAAAGTTTTATGCAAATTGACTTTGAATGTTTAATCCAAAGTCGATTCGCTCATCCCTAGCAGCCACCCTGCATCCCGAAGCAATACAGAATCTTTGTCATCATCATCACCAATGGCATCACCTTCTTCTTTTCCTGCTAAGACTCCTCCTTGTCCTTGGCTCCATAGTGAGACATCTATAACAGAACGTTTGGCCACGAAAAAACTTTTCTCCACCAACAATTAGCTTGTCTACATACAGAACACCCACCTGGCCACATTGCAGTCACTGCTATTGTGGTAGAGCTTTGTACTCTCACGTGGTGGAGAATGCGGGCCACTCCTTCAGATTCTCGCTATGCGGCAAGCTGCACTCCACAATGGACACCTAGATCAGCTGTTACTGGCAGGGTCAGTACATGTCTTTCATGGCCCACTGGGTCTATGTTTTTTGCGGCAGCGGGGAGCCAGCACCTCAGCAACATGGCCAGGCACTTTTCACCCCCTCCAACTATATCATGGGGCTGGCTCCCACAGCACTTATCTTCCTTCCCCACCTCCTCCGCCATGGGAACTGTCAGCAACAGCAGTAGGGCACAGCGTCACTCACACTACCCATCCTTCCTATCACATGTGCAGGTCAGGCGTTGCCACGCTGTGTTGGAGCTGATCTCCTGGGAGAGAGTAGCCACACCAGCGAGCCGTTTCTCAAGTACATGAAGCATCAAACATCCTGCTGGCTGTCACCTTGCCAACTCCAACTGGGCAAGATGGTCAGCGACATTGGGCCCGACAGCCTGGCCCCTCTGAACCCGGGGGGAAATAACACATGCTTACTGCATAGCCTTTTTTTTTTAAATGCACTGGCTTGCACAAGGTGCTAGCAATGTCCAGGAGACTGTCTCTCTTTTCAGCCATTCTTTCGTGGGGAGGAACGCTCTCCTGGACTATGGTATGCATCTATACCGCTTAATCTGCGACGTTCCAACTAGCTGGAATTCAACATTGCACATGCTCGAGCATCTGTATGAGCAGCAGAAAGTGGTGAACGATTTGGTAATGCCCCAGACCGCCTCTGCAGGGAACATTTGTTCTGAACATGTGGGTGAAAATATTAATTTTGCCGATCCTTCTCCCCCCTGACATCATCTGTTGGGGGAGAGTCAGGAGCTCCCCACAAGCATTAAACTGTTGGCCGAACCTACCGTTCTCAGCAGGTTCTGCCAACGATATACTAGTATGTATGGGGGAGTCACTACAATCTTCCAGTGCTTGGTCTTCAGCCTTTGTGGGGAGTTTTTGGGTTATTTTCCTGTTTGTATTTACTCTTATTCCCTGTATTTCACAAGGGTTATCTGACTTTGCTTTCTGGCTATACATGTACTCAGCCTTGGCACAACCATCTGACCCTGCCATCTGATATTGATCTTGGATATAATGCTCATATATCTGTCATCGACTGGGACATGTCCAGTCCACCATCAGCTGTCTGACCATCTATTTGGAGTTTATCCTGGGGAACGCAGCTTGGTTAAGGGTAAAAAATGGTAAATACCAGGGGCTGACTGGGAACTTAAAATGGCCCTGGAAAAAAAAACTAAAAGTAGCCCCATGTTGTAGGTGGATCCAAGTTGAATTGCATCACTGTCCTGGGGACTTGAATTCAGGAGGGCTCCTGCGGCCATAAGTATCTGATGCTCCTAGCATTAATTAATGCTGAGAGCATGTGATCATTATGTACCTGGCTGGAGGCGTAAGGAGGGCTTGGGTGGCCCACCGGGAAATTTCCCTTTAAGGTCTATGGCCATTCTGTCCCTGGTGAATAATTTAGACTACTCACCTCTGGATAGCTTACACCAACCTAGTAATGGTCTCCTGAATTGTGTGTCTGCCTTGCTGCTAACCTACCTTCAACCCCCTCAAGTCCTTCTCAGTCTTGCCCCTGACTGTGCTTCTCTCCATCCCTGTCTGGATAACCTTTCCTCTACATATCAGCCACCAGCTGGCCGTGAATCATCTGGACTAAATCCAATGGGAGTGGAAATGCCTGAGCCACCTTTCATCAACATTTGCTGTCACGGGAGGTTGAGCGACTTCCATACACATTAGATGTGGGATCCCTCTTATACGATAGGATGTGCTGATGACAAACAGTAATCTTTATGTCCGCATGAAAGGTGCAATCACCCGACAAACGATTGTCATTTTATGGGCGGACATGTTTCCACAGGGCAACAGTCGGGTATTGCTTGGTCAGTCTTGGACAGTGTTGCAGACCAAGAACATTGCAAAACAAACACTTCGTGCCCTGACCTCGTAATCCTATCCCCGGAAGCAAAGTGGAGTATCCTGTTGGTAAAAGCAGCAATGCTGACAAAAATAGTAGTAATATGGGAATGTCTAATTCTATCTACCAACAGCTCAGTCACCATCAGCAGATATCTGTCCCTTACAACATCAGAGACATCAGGGTCACACTGGAGCCGACTCTTCGTTATTGCACTTGGGTATGAAGCTGCACGCCAGGAGATACTATTTATCACTCCCAAGTTATTTTTACGGGGCCAAAGTTCCTGTATTGGTTGGTGTAAAACAGGATGAAGAGATGATATCTTACAGGAGATGATGTAACCCTAGGCCCCAGCTGTATGTCCCCTGGAGGAGAAGAGATAATGGCAGTGTAGCCTGCCCGGTCATACAGACACGTGTAATCAGCATCCTCCATGGGGATCCTGAGCAGAGCACACACTACAATACACACATTCAGCTACATTGCGGGGGTAGTAGGATCGTATTAATCAGCCATCATTGTTACATGCAGTTAATGGGATATTCTGGTAGAACAAGTTATCTTCTATGCACTAGACAGGGAATAACTAAGGCCTCTTTCACATCTGCGTTCTTAATTCAGGTTTTGAGATTCGGCAGAGGATCTCAAAACCTGAATCAAGACCGTTCTATTCACATCCTGATGGCTCCGTTTCTGCCGGATCCTGTTGTATTAAATAAAAACTGAACAAACCCTATCAGGCATGAAAATCTTTGTAAAAGTCAATGGCCGCCTGATCAGTTTTTTTCTATAACGAAAAAAAAAAAAAAAGATCAGGCAAAATTGACTTCGGCTACTTTCACACTGGCATTTTTGCTGGATTCGGCAGGGTTCAGCAAAAACGCTTCCGTTACTGATAATACAACCGTCTGCATCTGTTATGAATGGATCCGGTTTTATTATCTTTAGCATTGCCAACACAGATCCGTCATGAACACCATTAAAAGTCAATGGGGGACGGATCTGTTTTCTATTGTGTCTGTTTTCTAACGGGTCATGATGGATCCGTCTTGCCCCGCATCCCAGGACGGAAAGCAAACCGCAGCATGCTGCGGTTTTCTCTCCGGTATGAGAATGGAACAGAATGCATTTTGGAGCACTCCGTTCTGTTCAGTTACGTTTTGTCCCCAACTGAAGCGTTTTTTTCCGGTATTGAGACCTTAGGACGGATCTCAATACCTGATTTAAAAGCGCAGATGTGAAAGTAGCCTTGGGCTACTTTCCTACTTGCATTTGTAATTCCGGTATCAATACCGCAATTAAACCGATCCGTTCAGATTTTGCACATCAGGATGCATCCGTTCCGTTAGGATGCGGTTGTGTGAAATCCAAATGGATAAAAACGGATCCTTTACTACATACATTGAAAGTCAATGATCTGTTTTTTTAGGCTCCTATGTTCTATTCTTGTCCATTTTGTGGACAAGGATAGGACATTTGTGAAGGAAAAAAAAAATGGCTGCAGGCTCTCGGCCAGTATCTGTGTTTTGCGGACTGCAAAGATGGCTACGGCCATGTACATGAACCCTAAGTCTAGGTCTTCACGACGACATTTGTCAATTGACAATAAGTTGCACAAAACATAGGGTACAACTACACTGCAACATGTGTCGCGTGACAATTTTTGTATTGGGGATAACTCTTAGGCTAGGTCTACACGACGACATTTGTCGCACCAATGTTGCGCGACAATTTTTATAATGATAGTCTATGGTGTCGCACTGCGACATGCGACATGCTGCGACGCGATAGTCACAAAAAAATCCATCTTGGATGGATTTTTGCGACTGTCGTGTTGTAGTCGCAGCATGTCGCATGTCGCAGTGCGACACCATAGACTATCATTATAAAAATAGTCGCGCGACATTTGTGCGACAAAATGTCGTCGTGTAGACCTAGCCTAAGAGTTATCCCCTATCAAGGGGATAAATAAAATACCCCTTTAAAGGGCATCTGTCAGCAGATTTGTGCCTATGTGGGTGTAAATCAGTTCCATTGCGGGTTTTTTTGGCAGCAAGCCCATGGATTTGTGTAATTTACATTCACATGAATGGGACGGTCTCCTTGGAAATTTCTGCAACACAATCTGCGGCGTGTGAATACGCCCTGAGCGAAATGTAAATAAACAATTAACGGCCGTACTGGAACATTCGCTTCTGCCGAGTCACTAAGGAGTCAGTGATCTCATTACCTTTACAAATGCAAATATGGCAACAGGAATGAAAAAGGGAAGCTGACACAACCGGCAGGAACAAGGCGACCGAAATCCTGTGACGCCTCAGAAGAAACCTACAGTTAGGTAAACAGCTCTCAGGTTTCCTCTGACAGATTACTCACTATCACAACCGCCACCTGGGAGGGAGGGGGAGATGTTTTTGTACAAACGTGGCCGCAGGGTTTCCATGCTGACAACAACAACATCCCTCAGCAATCATGGTGGAGTGATCGAATACACTGGGGGGTGACATACAACGCAACGCAAGAGAAAAATCCACGAGCCCTGAGGAAAACAGGAACGGAGCCGCTGGAAAATCTGCATGCCCTGATATGGAAACTTCTGCTGCTCTTTCGTGAATCATTTAATGCTGCAGAATTGCCGTCGCAGATTTTCGATTGGCAAAAAGGCGGTATTGTACAGTACCCGCAAAGTGTATGAGAGTCTAAAAAAATCTCATTAAAAAACAGGAGTGTAAATTGAGCTTTGGTGCGGATTTAAAATCTATCGTATGTTAATTTGTGCTGCAGATCTCCGCCGTGGATTTCAGTCTTTGCAATGGAGAGGGTGAAGTCCACGCTTCGTGTTATGGCTGCATTTCCTGGACCGAACAGTGCACGTCTGACCGGAACTCACAGCATCACAACAACTTAGGGGGGTCATTTATTAACATGAAATACCCCTATATTAGGCGTATTTCAGGTGCAGATTGCGGTGCAACGGTAAGTTTCGCCTCAATCTGCGACTTTTCACCGCTCACGCCAGGTCTAAAAAAGTGGGTGAGGTGTGGGCAGGAAAAGTAACGGGCCGGCATTTTCTGTTTTAGGCGTAGCAAATGGTCTAAATGTAAGACAGCTAGGAAGCGCCGAAGTAGAGGTCGGCGCCTCTTCATAACTCCGACGGAACCACCGCCAGCGCAGGGGCTTTATTAAGAACGGTGTCTAAAACGCCAGTCTTCATAAATGTGTTACTTAGGTTTTGCTGCATTGCAGTCCTGCATGTAGGACTTTTCAGTCACATGTGGACATAGCCTCATAGTCAGTTCCCATAATTAAACTATATACTGTACGTCTGTTCTCCACTGTTTATGTAGCCCACTCTTCACAACAGGAATTCAAAGGCCAGTTTCACAAAAACCACACTCCATGTGATGGCCACATATAGATTACCCCGCTCCCTGGCACCTGCGTTGCTCCTGATCCCCACATGGCCTCTGCTGCATATTTCCATCACACGGATCAAAACATCCGGCGACGGGGGGAGCAGCTTATAGCGGGCCACAATGGGGATGAGCATCTCTAGCGTCACCCGCGATGCAACGGCGGCCACGCAGGAATCAGGAGGTGCCGGGAGTGGGGTAAGTATAATTTATGTGAGGGGCCCGGTATTGGGGGGGGGGGGAGGGGGTTATCATAGGGGTTGGATAACCATACCTCCCAAATGTCTCTGATCCGATCCCAAATTTCAGTGGCTGTCCCAATACAGGGGAGGTATGTCCCGCTTTCTTCCAGCTGTCTCTGCTTCCATAGAAAGCAGAGAAAGTTGTCTGTAATTATAAAGCAAGAGCCATCCGTTGGCTTTGTGCTCCATCATTCCACGCTTCCATCGCTCCACACTGTAGGTCAGGTCTGGGGGGAGCTCCGTGTATCCTGCTGTTGATGTTGCTGCTGCTGCTGCGGAACAAGGTGAGTATGTGGAGTTTGTTTTTGTTTTTTTACTGCCTGTGAAGAGGGCACTTTACAGTGAAGGGCACAACTGGGCATATTATTGTCAGGGGGCAAAGCTAGGCATATTACACTGAGGGGCCACAGTTGGGCTTATTACAGTGAGGGGGCACAACTGGGCATATTACACTGAGGGGGTACAGAATTGGGCATATAACAGTGAGGGGGCACAACTGGGCATATTATTGTCAGGGGGCAAAGCTAGGCATATTACACTGAGAGGCCACAGCTGGGCATTATTACAGTGAGGGGGCACAGAACTGGGCATATTACAATGAGGGGACACAGAACTGGGCATATTACAGTGAAGGGGCACAACTGAGCATATTACACTGAGGGGGTACAGAATTGGGCATATAACAGTGAGGGGGCACAACTGGGCATATTACAGTGAGGGGTCACAACTGGGCATATTACAGTGAGGGGGCACAACTGGGCATATTACAGTGAGGGGCACAGAACTGGGCATATTACAGTGAGGGGCACAGAACTGGGCATATTACAATGAGGGGACACAGAACTGGGCATATTACAGTGAAGGGGTACAGAATTGGGCATATTACAGTGAGGGGTCACAACTGGGCATATTACAGTGAGGGGGCACAACTGGGCATATTACAGTGAGGGGTCAGAACTGGGCATATTACAGTGATGGGGCACAACTGGGCATATTACAGTGAGGGGGCACAACTGGGCATATTACTGTGAGGCGGCACAACTGGGCATATTACTGCAAGGGGTCACAACTGGGCATAATCCTGTGAAGGGGGCACAGCTGGGCATATTACAGTGAGGGGGCACAGCTGGGCATAATACTGTGAGGGGACACATATATGTCATAACAACTGTGAGGGAGCACATATATGGACATAACCTGTGAAGGGGCAAAATGTGGGAATAAATACTGTGCGGTGGCTTAAAAGGGGAATAATTACTATGTGGGGTCATTAGGTGTTTAGTTATGTTTTGTCCTGTTATAGTCATGTCTATCCTTTTAAATATTCTCCATAAAATAATAGCGCATCAAGAAGTGAGCGCTCCAACAATAAATCACAACATTCAACTAAGCAACATTAAATGAATCCTTTTAGCAATATTTAACCCTTTGCAGTCATCCTCTGGGGTACTACAGAAACACCTTGGACAGCAAGTTATGCTGTTTCTGACCTCTTGGGCCCCCTCGCTGATCACAAGAACAGGGGCCTGCGTTTCCGCATGTGTGTCCGCTGCTCCATTCATCTCTATGGGACTCCTGCTCGGCTATCTCCCGCAGTCCCATAGAGTTCAATAGCCCGGTGGAAACTTCACTACTGTAATAAAAATCATCCGCGTGTTGTGACCGCAATGAGTGACCATCGGAATCAGGCCTCACTATGATACTTGTTACTTCAGCCTGTGTCCACATCTGTGTTGGAGGCTCCGTTTGTCCTGTAACATGATGGACGCCATGACGGACATGTATTTGCTGGTTTGCGTGTTTCTGAGATAAAGGAATCACTTGTGAGCCATAAGCAGTGATGTGACTGCATACAGTGTGCGCACGGGCTGCAGCATATGCGGGAGTCAAATGAATAATGAATAGGAATTAATAAAAATGAGAGAAGATTCTTCTAAATAATAGATGAAAAAATGTCAAGATGGTTTTAAAACAATGGTTAGAGCTAGCGAGGGGCGAATTTACATTTGTGAGGGAGAGTCCCCAGAGTTTTAGGCCCCATTCACACGACTGTATTTTTGGTCAGCATCCAATCCGCATTTTTTGAGGATTGGATGCTGACCCATTTATAAAAAAAAAAAAAGATAGAACATATCCTATTTTTGTCTGTTTTGAGAAAAAAAAACGGATGCAATACGGACATCACACTGACATCAGACGTATTTTTTGCGGACCGCAAAATAGATACGTGAATGCACCCTTAGGCCTTATGCACATGACCGCATGTATTTTGCGGTCCGCAAAAAACAGATCCGCAAAAAATACGGATGACGTCCGTGTGCATTCCGTATTTTGTGGAATGGAACAGCTGGCCCCTAATAGAACAGTCCTATCGTTGTCCCCGTAATGCGGACAATAATAGGACATGTTCAATTTTTTTGAGGAATAGAAATACGGAAAAGGAATGCACACAGAGTAACTTGCGTTTTTTTGCGGACCCATTGAAATGAATGGTTTCGTATAAAGTCCACAAAAAAAATTTGAATGGACATGGAAAGAAAATACGTTCGTGTGCATGAGGCCTAAGGATGGACATGCTTCCTGAGAAAGGACATGTCCCAAATTCAAGACAGTCCTGAATTTGTCAGGACTGTCCATAATTCAGGGCAGTCCCGGCAAATGTTTGTTCCAGGCTCTGTCCCGAAAAGGTGGGGGCGGCATTTTTTTAAAGTCATACACTAGCTAGTGGATTAAACCAATAGGTAATATCTGATATAAATTACTACTCACTTCTCCTCCTTTGGTACAATTGTCTCATTCATTGTACAGAAAGTCTTACAAGGAACTCATGTCCACTGCTGCAGGTTTCCAATCGGAACATTTTCATTGCGGCACGGCAGCTTGCGGAATTCTGTCCCGGTGAACTGCTGCGGATGTTAAGGGCACCCCGCTGATTGTGCATGGTGATGGCGAAGGAGGGCAGATAGACGTACTGATAAGGCTACGTCAACATCTGCTTTTTTGCATTACAGTACTGCAGAAGAGCAGAGTACCGTATTCGGCATAGGCTAGGTTCACATCTGTGTTATAATATCCCAGAAGTCTGTTTCGGCAGAGGAGAAGACTACCAGGATTACCATATCCTGCATAGCCGGACACTGCCTAAGCCCACCGGATCCCAATTTTTTATAATAGGATCTGTCGAGCATACAGAATGAATGTCGGCTTTCCACTGTAAAAGTACTGCTGCATGCATTCTTACTGGACTCCTAACAGATCCCATTATAGTCATGGGCGTAGCTATAGGGGGTGCAGAGGTAGCAGTCGCTACCAGGCCCAGGAGCCTGAGGGGGCCCAAAGACCCTTGTGCCGCATAAGAAGACACACAAAGCACTTAGGGAAGGGGGGCCCAAGCTGAACTCTTGCACCAGGGCCCATGAGCCGTTAGCTACGCCCCTGATTATAGTGAATAGGAATCCAACGGGCCACACTATCCCGAATGCAGTAATTCCGGTATTCTGCTCCTTTGTCGGAATGCTAAAATGTGAATGAAGCCATAGCCAGAAACGGGCGTGGCCTGCAGGATCCATATGCACTATAATGGGACCCGTCAAGTGTCAGAAATAAAAACACTGCATGCAGTAATTGTGGTAGCCTGCCCCTCTGCCGGAACAGTCTACCGGAATACCATAATGCAGATGGGAACCTAGACTATCCCGATACGGTAATTATGGTAGCCTGCCCCTCTGCCGGAACAGTCTACCGGAATACCATAATGCAGATGGGAACCTAGACTATACCCGATACGGTAATTCTGGTAGCCTGCAATTCTGCCGGAACAGACTACCGGAATACCATAATGCAGATGGGAACCTAGACTATGCCCGATACCGTAATTCTGGTAGCCAGCCCCTCTGCCGGAACAGTCTACCGGAATACCATAATGCAGATGGGAACCTAGACTATGCCCGATACGGTAATTCTGGTAGTCCTTACTGTCCATGTGATCACCTCGCTGTCATGGTGAAGGCCTGGTGCCAGGCTGGTTTGGTCTGGGCAGTGAGGGGAGAGGAAAGGGATGTGGTAACTTCTCTGCGGGTATATCTGTGTGGAAACAGTGGTGGAGAAACATGTTGTGAGCTCGTGAGAGGACAAGCAGGGCAAACGTTAAAAACATTAGATACATGAGTCATTTTTCCTACTGTGTCAGCAAATGTTTTAACATTATGTCCTAGGCCCTATAATGGCTCTTCAGTTTACTGTTCTCTTATAGGTAATGTGTCATCATATTGTTTATATCAAGTTTTTATGTTAAACATATTTTGAAAGAATTTTGGTGACGTTTTATTTCATTTTCCATGTCACTATATTTAAAAAAAATAAATCCTAAAATCCTACAAATATTTTGCACTGGCGATTAAGCCTAATAATAGGCGGCACTTCTTGGTCTGTACAGGCGACATTTCTTTCAGCAGTCAACTCATTATCATTACAGGCAGGATTAGAATGGCAGAAATCACCAACACATACACTGACGAGCAAAAGGGTAACAATGTTTTGAACTTTTGACTTTCAGGCTCCATATCTCAGCATCCGCTACAGCTTCGAACGTGAGACTACCATCATTTTATAGACATTCCTTTTGGCTATCTCATACATAAATTGGACTTGCAGCTATTTAGCATATAATTAGTTATGCAGATTCTTCTCATGTAACTGCATTGTTAGGGCTCTTTCACACTTGCGTTTTATCTTTCCGGCATAGAGTTCCGTCCTCGGGGCTCTAGGACGGAAAGATACTGATCAGGATTATCCCAATGCATTCTGAATGGAGAGAAATCCGTTCAGGATGCATCAGGATGTCTTCCGTTCAGTATGTGAACGTTTTTTGGATGTTGACAAAACCGTAGCATGCTGCGGATTTGTCTCCGTCAAAAAATCTGGAAGACATGCTGTAACGCCGGATCCGGAATTAATGCTCATTGAAGTGCATTAATCCGGATCCTGGAATTAAGCTAAATGTCGTTTCGCCGCATCGCAGCAGCAGTTCCGATCGGGGCCTCAGTGTAAGCTGGGGCTCCGATCGGTTACCATGGCAGCCAGGACGCAACTGAAGTCCTGGCTGCCATGGTAAGTACTCCGCAGCAGTGTACTTACCTGCGCTGCGTGCTCCGGGCGCTCCTTCATGACGTCACAGGTCCGGGCGGCGCATTGATCTATGCACCGCAGGGACCTGTGACATCATGAAGGAGCGCCCGGCGGCCGCAGCACAGGTAAGTACACTGCTGCGGAGTACCATGGCAACCAGGACTTCAGTAGCATCCTGGCTGCCATGGTTACCTGAAAGCATTTTGAAGACTGATCAGGATCCTGATCAGTCTTCTAATGCTTTCAGGCGACTTGCGTTCTGACGGATCCGGCAGGAGGGAAGTGCCTGCCGGATCCTCAGAACGCAAGTGTGAAAGAGGCCTTACTGTTTTGCTCCCAGTGGTAGAACAATCTTTTTCTTCTTCTATACCAGGGGTCCTCAAACTACGGCCCGCAGGCAACATGCGGCCCGCCGAGGAAACTGATCCTGCCCGCCGGGTGTTTCTCACGGCTCGGCAGGGTGCTGCCAACCCCTCCCAGCAGAGACGCGAGGGGGCTGCGGCGGACGAAGAGAGGGACTGACAGTGTAGTGCGGCCGAGCTCTGTCTGGTCCGCGGTACAGGAACTTTTGTTTCCTGTATCCTGTACCCGGCCGGACTGACAGGAAGTGCTCACTTACTGTGCGCTTTCTATCAGTCGGCCGGGTACAGGAAACAAATGCTCCTGCACCGCGGACCTCACAGAGCTCGGCCACGCTACACTAGGGGAGGGGGTGAGTAATTTATGAGCTGTGTGACAAGGTGATGAGGGAGGGCGCTAAGAAAAAGAGTGACAAGGAGGGGGGTGACAACGGAGGGGGCTGAGAAAGAGTGACAAGGGAGGGAGCGGGCCTGAAAAATGAAAGTGACAAGGGAGGGGTGCTGAGAAATGACAGTGACAAGGGAGGGGTCTGAGAAATGACAGTGACAAGGGAGGGAGGGGGCCTGAGAAATGAGAGTGACAAGGGAGGGGGGCTGAGAAATATGAGTGACAAAGGAGGGTCTGAGAAATGAGAGTGACAAGGGAGGGAGGGGGCCTGAGAAATAAGAGTGACAAGAGAGGGGGGCTGAGAAATATGAGTGACAAAGGAGGGGTCTGAGAAATGAGAGTGACAAAAGAGGGGTCTGAGAAATGAGAGTGACAAGGGAGGGGGCTGAGAAATGAGAGTGACAAGGGAGGGGTCTGAGAAATGAGAGTGACAAGGCAGGGAGGCTGAGAAATGTGAGTGACAAGGAGGGGGAATGAGAGTGACAAGGGAGGGAGGGGGCTGAGAAATGAGAGTGACAAAGGAGAAGTTTGAGAAATGAGAGTGACAAGAGAGGGGTCTGAGAAATGAGAGTGACAAGGGAGGGGGCTGAGAAATGACAGTGACAAGGGAGGGAGGGGGCCTGAGAAATGAGAGTGACAAGGCAGGGCTCTGAGAAATGAGAGTGACAAGGGAGGGGGCTGAGAAATGAGAGTGACAAGGGAGGGGGGCTGAGAAATAAGAGTGACAAGGGAGGGGGGGGAATGATTCCCATTGAAATACTGGTAAATATATACAATTACTTATAGTTAAACTATAGTCCGGCCCACCAACGGTCGGAGGGACCGTGAACTGGACCCCTGTTCTATACTACAAATTACAACCTGTTCTCTCATTCCCTAATAGCTCAGTGTGTTATTAGGTGGATTCCCAAGCGAAAGGTCACTGGTTTGAATCCCGGAGCAGCCATGAAGAAGATTTCCCAAGAAAAGAGAAACAGCATCATCCGCTCATCGATGGCGACATCTCTGCCCAGAAAATTGCCAAACGTCATCATGTGAGCGCCATGACAGTTAAAGGAATATGAAATGAGGTACTTCAATCTATTCCAAAGCCAAGAGGTGGACGTCCAGGCAAAATATTGGAGTCCACAAGTCATCTCATCACAAAGTCTATCAGTTCTGGTGCAACAAACACGGCAGTGGAGGCGGCTCATATACTTCGTAATAGTGAGATCACAGCCGTCCATGCAAGCACCGTGCAAAGTGTTTTACACAAGTCTGGAATAGTGGCCTGAAAAAAGGTGAAGAAGCTTTGATTTTAATTTTGTCATAAGAAGCATCGGCTCGAGTTTGCAAAAATGTACGAACAGCGGACTGTAGAAGATTGGAAATGGGTGATTTGGAGCAGTGAGATGAAAGTCAATAGACTGGACTCTGATGGGTGCAAATGGATCTGGAAGAAACAAGGGAAAAGGGGGCTAACGGATCGAGAAATTGAAGGCAGGGGCGTAGCTATAGGGGGTGCAGAGGTAGCAGTCGCTACCGGGCCCAGGAGCCTGAGGGGGCCCAAAGACCCTTGTGCTGCATAGGCAGACACACACAGCACTGAGGGAAGGGGGGCCCAAGCTGAACTCTTGCACCAGGGCCCATGAGCCTTTAGCTACGCCCCTGATTGAAGGAACTGTCAAGTTCGGTGGAGGAAGCCTTATGATATGGGGTTGTTTCACAGCCAAAGGCGTTGGATACTTGACCAGAATTGATGGTGGTCTCAATGCTGAGCTATATGTGAGTATCCGACAAGACGAGTTACTTCATACACTCGAGTACTACGGGTATAAAAAGGATAACATAGTGTTCCAGCAGGACAACGACCCGAAGCATATGTCGACATTGCCAAAAAATGGTTCAATGACAATGAAGTAGAGGTGCGGAATTGGTCCCCACAGTCCCAAGACCTCAACCCAATCGAACACTTGTCGGTAGAGTTGAAGAAAAAGCTGTATTCTTACCCAAATGAGTCGACCAGTATGCACCAACATTGGGAACGTGTAGAAGAGACCTGGGAACAAATTTCGGTCGAGACATGCTTGAGTGATCCAGAGCAATTAAAATTCAGAACTTTAGGTGCAAAACAGTAACAATGCAGTTACATGACAAGAATCTGCAGAACTAATTATATGCTAAAGAGTTGCAAGTCCAATTTATGCATGAGATAGCCAAGATTATTGTCTATAAAATGATGGTAGTCTCACGTTCGAAGCTGTAGTGGATGGTGAGATATGGAGCCTGAAAGTCAAAATATTAAAAATATTGTTACCCTTTTGCTCATCAGTGTATACAATAAATATAACTATAGATCCACCATTCACAATAGGTGGTGGTGGCAACAGCTTGTCTAACCCCCTACTCACCTCTGCACAGGTGACAGACCATGCCTTGGAAACTCTTCCATAGAAGTCAATGAGGGCAGCTCCTCTCCATTGTGTCTATGGCCCATGGTGGCTGCTGTAACGCATCCCTCTAAATGCTGATGAGAATAGTTCTGCCAAAATGGCCGCTTCTTAATCATGTTCTGGATATAGAATTAAGCAAAAATTTACAATCAGAAAATAAAAACTGATTCGAAAAAAGGATATGTGTCACTATCTGGTTTTAACAGATCGAAAATAAAATATAGGATACACATTCCCATCCCTTTAAATTGTCCTCCTTAGATCCAACTATCAACTTTTAGGGGAACCAACCATCCTTTGATTTCTATAAGGATGTATTTGTTAATGTCTAACGTGTACATTGGGCAGTTTTACAAATGTAAACCCTAGGGGAAAATTTTACCAGCCGAAAAGTGAACAGATCAGCAGGAAGTTAAAGGTGGCCATACACATTAGATAGAAGTTGGTTGATGGTTGAACAAACATTTGGTGGACTAAAACAACCATCCATGTTTGAGTCCATATTGGCCGTTACAGGTGTTCACATTGCCCACACACATTCAATGATATCGGACGATGGACGAAAGATCTTCCTGGGAAGTTGTTTCAAAGAAAGATCATTTATGAACAATCTGTCTCTGATAAAAAGATCTTTCGAACGGCTATTGGAACGTTCGTTTTGGTTGAAATTGTTCATTTTGATCAACTTTAGACTAATGTGTATGGCCACCTTAAAGGGGTTTTGCCATCTCAGACAATTGGGGCATGTTGCTAGGATATGCCCCCATTGTCTGATAGGTGTGGGTCGTACCTACAATGAGAACGGAGCGGGGAAATGAACGGAGGGCGCACTGCGCATGCACAGCCGCCCTCCAATCATTTCTATTGGGCCGCTGAAAATTGCCGAGCACTGGCTCGGCTATTTCCATCTGCCCCATAGAAATGAATGTGTAAACTTTGATTTTACCCCATCCGGAGTTCCACCCCCCAAATGTAGAAAAGTGGTCACAAGACCTGAAAATTGACATCCCCCCTGACCAATGGCCTAAAATAATCCACCTGATCCACAAATCCTCGATAGCCAGCAAATTCCAGGAAGCAGATTACAGAAAATGTTCCCTTCGGCCTCCCCAATGTGCTGGCGCCGAGTTTCAGCCGTGGGCTCAATGTTGCATATCTTCTGGGAATGCAACAAAATTAGTATTTTTTGGAAAACTATCCATAGGACCCTGTCCACAATTTTTACCTTTTCTGTGCCAAATACTCCGGGTTTTTTCCTTCTACTTCTTTTGGATCTTCCAATCCTGTTTGCGCTCCCTCGTTATTGCAGCCAGGTCTTGCATTCCAGCTAAATGGAAATCTCTTTCTCTTCCTTCCATTGGTGGTTGGATTCAGAAAGTGGAGGAGATCGGGAGAATGGAGGAACTCACATCGCTGTTAAGGAACACGCATAAAGCTTTCACTGATGCTTGGACCCCTTGGTTCGCCTTCCAGGACACTTATCAGAGCCTTCTGTCTTGATGGGGCATGGCCCCCTTTTCTTACCTCTATTGTCATACCACCCTTCTTTCCCCCCTTTTTTGCTCCTCTCTTACTTCCCCCCTCTTGGATTGTCTGTGTCTTGTTCTCATATTTGTTTTTGCTCACCCGTATTGTGATGGGATGACTTTTTCACTCTTTTCTAGTGGATCCTACTGATATGTACCACACTAGCTGTTGGTTATACCATATATATTTGTTCCCCAATTCTGGGATCCTTCTTATTTGATATACAGTTGGCACTTTATTGCGCTCTGGTTGTACTTACTCTGCATTTCAATGTACACGATTAGTATACCGTGTTTAACTATGCAAATTGAGACACTACATGTTATCGCTGAAATGCTTAAATAAAGAATTTATAAAATAAATAAATGTAGGGCGGCTGCGCGTGCGCGGTGCGCTCCCATTCACTTCTATGGGAGCAGTGGAGATATATATATATATATATATATATATATATATATATATATATATAGAAAGAAAATTGAGGCAGCACCACCTAGTAAAAAAATAGAACGGGTGCAGCGCTCACCTGTGGAGTAAACCCACTCCAGCAATTGTAGAAAGATAAAATCGAGCAGCACTCCAAATATGTTCAAAAGCAGATACGTCTTTATTCACCCATCGGCGTGGCAACGTTTCAGCTCCTACTGCCACGCCGATGGGTGAATAAAGACGTATCTGCTTTTTTGAACATATTTGGAGTGCTGCTCGATTTTTATCTTTCTATATATATATATATATATATATGGATCAGGGGAGAATGTATTTCAGAATCAAGGGATTCAGAATTGAGAAAAAAAGGATTTTTATACAGAGTATTGTGTTGATGGAGCAAATATATGAATGTGTTTGTGTTTAAAGAGCACCTCTCACCATTCCTGACACCCCTGTTTTAATAGCTTTTCTATTCTTATGGCTCTATGTTGTGCCATTCCGTTATTATTTCTACTAGTAGACATGAATGAATTTCTAGCAGTCTGCAGTAAAGGTACAGAGGGGAGGTAACCAGTTGGGGGGGTGTCCCTGCACAGTCTCACTTTATCCAATCAGTACCTGCCATTTTCAGTCTGTGCAGGTACACACCCCCAACTGGTTACCTCCCCTCTGTACCCTTACTGCAGACTGCAAGCAATTCATTCATAACTTCTAGTAGAAATAATAAAGGAATGACACAACATAGAGCCATAAGAATAGATGCTCCAGAAGTATTGTTACATGGGGAATGCATCAATATATTAAAACAGGCATGTCAGGAGCGGTGATGGGTCCTCTTTAACCGCTTCAGCCCCCCTAGCTTAAATACCCTTAATGACCAGGCCACTTTTTACAATTCCGCACTACACTACTTTCACTGTTTATTGCTCCGTCATGCAACTTACCACCCAAATGAATTTTACCTCCTTTTCTTCTCACTAATAGAGCTTTCATTTGGTGGTATTTCATTACTGCTGACATTTTTACTTTTTTTGCTATTAATCAAAAATTACCGAAATTTTTGCAAAAAAATGAAATTTTTCACTTTCTGTTGTAATTTTTTTTTTAAAAAACTACATTTCTATATAAATTTTTCTCTAAATTTATTGTTCTACATGTCTTTGATAAAAAAAAGTCCAATAAGTGTATATTTATTGGTTTGGGTAAAAGTTATAGCGTTTACAAACTATGGTGCAAAAAGTGAATTTCGGCATTTTGAAGCAGCTCTGACTTTCTGAGCGCCTGTCATGTTTCTTCAGGTGCTAGAATGTCAGGATAGTATAAATACCCCCAAATGACACCATTTTAGAAAGAAGACACCCCAAAGTATTCGCAGAGGGGCATGGTGAGTTCATGTATCATTTCATTTTTTTCACAAGTTAGCGGAAAATGACACTTTCTGAGAAAAAAAAAAAAAATAAATAAATCTCAGACGGACTCACTATGCCCCTCAGTGAATACCTTGGGGTGTCTACTTTCCGAAATGGGGTCATTTGTGGGGTGTGTTTACTGTTCTGGCATTTTGGGCGGGGCTAAATTGTGAGCAGCCATGTAAAATCCTAAAGGTACTCGTTGGAATTTGGGCCCCTTTGTACCCAGGCTGCAAAAGTGTCACTCATGGTATCGCCGTACTCAGGAGAAGTAGGGCAATGTGTTTGGGGTGTATTTTACATATACCCATGCTAGGTGAGAGAAATATCTCTGTAAATTGGCAACTTTGAATAAAAAATTTAAAAAGTTGTCGCTTACAGCGATATTTCTCACACCCAGCATGGGTATATGTAAAAATACACCCTAAAACACATTGCCCCACTTCTCCTGAGTACGGCGATACCACATGAGTGACACTTTTTGCAGCCAAGATGCGCAAAGGGGCCCCAAAACCAATGAGTACCTTCAGGATTTCACAGGCCATTTTTACGCATTTGGATTCTCACGCTTTAGGACCCTAAAATGCCAGGGCAGTATAAATACCCACATGTGACCCCATTGTGGAAAGAAGACACCCAAGGTATTCCGTGAGGGGCATGGCGAGTTCACAGGAAAAAAATTTGGCACAAGTTAGCGGAAATTGATTTTTTTTTTTTTACAGTCTCATATTCCACTAACTTGTGACAAAAATAAAATTTTGCATGAACTCACCATACCCCTCACGGAATACCTTGGGGTGTCTTCTTTCTAAAATGGGGTCACATGTGGGGTGTTTGTACTGCGCTGGCATTTGAGGGTCTCCGCAATCATTACACGTATGGCCAGCATTAGGAGTTTCTGCGATTCTCCGTATATTGAGCATACGGGTAATGAGATTTTTTTCCGTTCAGCCTCTGCGCTGAAAAAAAAAAAATGAACGGCACAGATTTTTTCATTCGCATCGGTCAATGTGGATGAAAAATCTCTGCCAAAATCAGTGACTGCGGTGGGCTGGGCGCTAGCTACCTAACAAGTAGCTAACTAACTGGCGGTGATAAGGGACCCTTATGCCCCATTCACACGTCCGAAATTCTGTTTGCGGAACGGAATTGTGGACCCATTCATTTCTATGGGGACAGACTTTGTCCCGCTCGGATCCGGAATTACGGATCCGCGCTTCCGGGTCTGCACTTCCGTTCCGCAAAAATATAGAACATGTCCTATTCTTGTCCGCAACTGCGGACAAGAAAAAGCATTTTCTATATAGTTCTGGCAATGTGCGGATCTGCAAAATGCAGAAAGCACATTGCCGGTGTCCGTGTTTTGAGGATCTGTGGATCCACGGATCCGCGGATCCACGGATCCGCAAAACACATATGGACGTCTGAATGGAGCCTTACAAGGGGTTTGATCAATGACAAGGGGGTTGAGCAGGGGGTCTAGATTGGGTGATCAAGGGGTTAATTGGTGAGGGGGGGTGGGGGGGGGGTTAGTGTAGTGTTTGGTGCAACTTTACATAGTTACCTGGTCCTCTGGTGGTCGATCCCAGCAAATGGGACCAGAGGACCAGGTAGCAGGTATATCAGACGCTGTTCACAAAACAGCGTCTGATATACTTGTTTGATGCGATTTATATCGCATCTACAGCCTGCCAGCGATTGATCATCGCTGGCAGGCTGTAGTACAACTCTTCAGACGCGCGACGCTGTGAACGCGCGCGCGCACGCGCGCGCGTTCACAGGAAGTCTCGCATCTCGCGAGATGACGCGCCACCGCGTCCGATCAGAAGAACAGGACCGCCCGCAGGACGCAATCCTGCGTACGGCGGTCCTGAAGAAGTTAACCAGCTCAAGACCGGGCCCTTTACCCTCCTTCTTGACAAGGCACAGTTAGTACAAGCCACTTACTAATGTATTGTGATTGTCCATATTTGTTCCCTTGCTGGCTGGATTCATTTTTCCTTCACATTATACACTGCTCGTTTCCATGGTTACGACCACCCTGTAATCCAGCAGCGATGGTCGTGCTTTCACACTATAGGAAAAAGCACCAGCCTGTATGCGCTCCCATGGTCCCGGCCACCAGAGAGGCCGATGTTTTTTCCTATAGTGTGCAAGCACGACCACCGCTGATGTGAATGCTGTTCAACTATGGACCAGATTATTTTTTTTAACTTTCTTTTTTTTTCTCCCCCCCTTCTAGGCTGAGTAAATGGGTTTTAATGCTTTTTTTTATGTTCAGTTTACTTGTTTTGTGTGTACTATTTGTAAAAAAAAGTATTAAAATAAATAAATGATAGAAAACCTGACATTTTCCTTTTGTCTAATCTGAAATGTACTGGTCTGCATTAGGCACCTTTCACACGAGCGTGTCCGGATTAGGTCCGGATGCGTTGCGGATGCGTTCAGTGAAAACTGTGCGATTTCACAGGCAAAGCCATTCAGTTTTGCCTGCGATTGCGTTCAGTTGTTCAGTTTTTTCCGCGCGGGTGCAATGCGTTTTGATGCGTTTTTCACGCGCGTGATAAAAAACTGAAGGTTTACAAACAACATCTCCTAGCAACCATCAGTGAAAAACGCATTGCATCCGCACTTGCTTGCGGATGCAATGCGTTTTTCACGCAGCCCCATTCAGTTCTATGGGGCTAGGGCTGCGTGAAAAACGCAGAATATAGAACATGCTGCGATTTTCACGCAACGCACAAGTGATGCGTGAAAAAAAATGCTCATGTACACAGACCCATTGAAATGAATGGGTCAGGATTCAGTGTGGGTGCAATGCGTTCACATCACGCATTGCACCCGCGCGGAAAACTCGCCCGTGTGAAAGGGGCCTAAGGGGTTAAAAATTAAAAAATTAACTCACCTTAGCCACTTGATCGTGTAGTTGCCGATCTCTTCTGTCTTCTTCAAGCATTAGCTGCCAGCTAAAGGACCTGTGGTGACATCACATCACATGGTCCAATTACATGGTCCATCACCATGGTGATGGACCATGTGATTAGACCATGTGATGAGCTCAGTGACCTCTTTACAGGTCCTTTAGCCGACAGCTAATGAATGAAGAGATCGCAACTACGCGATCAAGTGCATAAGGTGAGGTTTTTAACCCCTTAATCCACATTTTACAAAGCATTCTTTATTAAGAATGCTATTATTTTCCCTTATGACCACGTTATAAGGGAAAATAATAAAATCTACAGAATACTCAACCCGAAACCGGACTTTAGTGATGAAGTCCGGGTTCGGGTCTGGGTACCAAACATGCTGATTTTTCCCACGCGCGTGCAAAACGCATTAGAGCGCTTTGCACTCACGTGGAAAAATCGCGCATTTTCTCGCAACGCACCCGGCTCTTATCTGGGCATCAAACGTGACGCCCGTGTGAAAGAGGCCTTAGAAAGAGATTGTCCTGTACTATATGATGTCTGATTTTCATTTTTTAAATTATTGATGGCATAACTCCTTTAAGATGCTTTCTGCACAGTTTTCTCCAGAACTGTCAGTATTTATTACTTCAAGGCTGCCGTTTGGTCTCCACGTGGCTACACCACCATATTCCCTTTAGTCTTGTTTCTGTCAATCAGTGTGAGTGTACTCCCATTTTCACGCCCCCTCAGCTTTCAGATGGGTTCAATAAGACCTGTGAAGCAGGTTGTTCTGCGGTAATGAAGAAGATCCTAGCAGGGCAGTACCTGGGTATTTCCTATTAACGGGGGTATGTAATACTTGAATATGGATCGGCCATCAATATCAGATTGGTGGGGTCTGATTCCTGGCTTCCCTGACAATCAGCTGTTTAAAGGGCCACACTGCTTGCATGACTGATGCGGTCTCTTCAAAGAAGACCAGGAACAGTGCAGTACATTGTATCGTGGCCATTCTTAGTACTGCAGCTCAGTCCCATTCAAATTAAATGGGACTGAGCTGAAGAAAGTCCATGTGGCCAATGGACGACCCCTTCTAACAGATGATCGCCAGAGGTGCCAGAAGTCAGAGTCCCACTGATTGGATATTAATGACCTATCCTGAAGATAGGTCATCAATATTTAAAGGGTACTTACATTTTCAGATAACTCTTCATAATAAGCTTCCATGTGTGCACACAAGAAGAAAAATCTAAATATTTGAGCTTACCATATGTAGAATTATTTGTTCCAATTAATGTTGTAAGGTGCATGGGAGAGGAAGAGGAGAAAAAGGCACTTCGACTGGTGGTAATTCCCTGTATTTTTTTTATTGTTTTCACTCCAAAAGAGTGTGTGTGGGGGGGGGGGGAGGGGAGGGGGGGGGGTATGCAGTGCGTCTAATAAGTTGAATACTAATGAGCACCTCCATTATTGCTGCTTGTCCCTATACAGAATTGATGATTGCTTTATGTAACTCTCCATGATGATCAAGCAGTTATGGGGCATGAGTGTTTAGCATAGAAATGTTGCTGGTATGTGTGGTGTCTGGAAAGCATTGAGGACATGTAAAATTACCTGGGCCACAAGTAAGTCACTTGCAATTGTTTTTCATTTCTGATAATTGAGCTTAAAGGGGTCATCCAGGAATTAAGAAAATGAAAATACTTAAATATTACTTTATAATAAATATTTTTCCAACTACCTTTCATTATTTATAAATTATAATGGCTCAGTTTGTCGGGGGAGCAATTATCAGGGGAAACAAAATGGCCGCGGTCCTACTAGTACACACAGAACCAGTCCGAATTGCACAGGAGGACAAGTTACTTCACAACACTGAGGTAAAGAGCTGCCTCATCCGCCTCTCTGCTCTACTTGTCAGGGATTATGATCCTGAATACAGCTGATAAGAACTTTAGCCGAATTTAGTTCAGAGGAGACATGAAGTACAGAGAGGATGGACAGGACAGACTGTGGTAATGGAGACTGCATACAAGAGCTGCTGCTCATTACCCCACCCTCCTCTCTGTACTTCATGTCTCCTCATCATTTCCATTCCCACAGTGCAGAGAGGAGGATGAGGCAGCTCTTCAGCTCAGTGTTGTGAAGTAACTTGTCCTCCTGTGTGGTTAGGACAGGTTCTGTGTGTACTAGTAGGACGGCGGCCATTTTATTTCTCCTAGTGATTGCTCCGTAGACAAAACTAGCCACTCTAACTAGTAATGAAAGGTATTTGGGAATATATTTATTATAGGGTAATATTTAAGTATTTTCATTTTCTTAATTCCCGAAGAACCCCTTTAAAGGTTATGTACACCTTTGTGGGCGTTTTCTTTATTATTGTATTGCACTCATTTTGAGCTACAAATCATTTTTTTAGTTGGTCTTTATTAAAAATGTTGAACCCCTGTCTCTGTGCATTCTTGAGTTTCTCTAGTAGCAGGATTTTTCACTCTGTTCTGTCAGGCAGCTCAGCTGACGGGCTGCTTATTTCTGATCTCTGACCTAATAAAAACTTATTGTAGCTCAGTTCTTATCTTACTGATAGTAATTTGACTTAAATAAGAGTTTATGACCTTTTAGTAATTAAGAGATCAAGTTTATTAGATGAGCGGCACAAAGTAAAAAATACCATTCACACAGTTAGGGCTCATGCACACGACCATTGTTGTTTTGCGGATCCATTGTTCCACATCTGAGGGTTTTTTTTCCCTCTGATTTAAGTCCTCTTCCGTTCTGTTATTTCACGAAACATATCCGTATGGTTTCCGTTTGCGATACGTTTTTTGCGGATCGGAAACAGTAACTTATTAATCACCAAACACATGAGCAATATGGGCTGGGCATAGCTTCTCTACAGTATGGCTCAGCAAAATACGGATGAAATACGGATGACATACGGATGTGTTCCGTGTGCGTTCTGTATTTTTTGCGGACCCATTGACTTGAATAAGGCCTCGGACCGTGATTTGCAGACAATAATAGTACATGTACTACTTTTTTGCGGAACGCCCATGCGGACAAACGGAAACAGAAAGCACATGGAGTAACTTCCGTATTTTCTACAGCCCCATTAAAGTGAATGGTTCTGCATACGAGCCGCACAAATATCTTGAGGATAAGTCATCAATATGAAAATTTTGGAAACCCCTTTAACCGTTTTAGACAGAACCTAATTGTTTTATTCCAACCTATTTTCCTGCCCACTGGAGATGCCAGTTGGGCATCAGTAGTCATGTTATTTTATAATGTTATCCCAAATGCATTGGTAAGTGAATGGCTTATTAGAAGTGTACTAGAGCAGTGTTCCTCAACTCCAGTCCTCAGGGCCCACCTGCCGGTCATGATTTGAGAATATCCCACAGAATGAAGACCCGTGGTAAGTCCTGATGTATTAACACCAATTATATCACCTGCTCAATACTAAGGAAATCCTGAAAACATAACCGGCAGGGGGACCTGAGGACGGGAGTTGAGGAGCTCTGTACTAGAGGACACCTATCATCCTTACCTTGCTTACTGGAGGAATTATGAATTTTATCCATTGATGTACAGATGATTCATTCAGTACATAATGTGGAAATAGGAGTCATCAACTCCACACTTTGTGGATCCATTGGGAAATTTTCCAGGAGTGCCTGAAATATTTGTATCACCTCTCATGATAATCTCCCTTGGTCAATTCAAGTTCTGAATTATAGGGTTACTAAGAACATTCTGTATCTACTAGCAATATAGCAATGATACACTATCATGGGAGGGAATCTGGAGGTAGCTAGGCAGCACAGGCAGGCAGGCAGGCTAGATGCCCCCTGATGTTAGTATGATATCTGTCATAAGCTTAATCAGCCGGCCACCAGTCCTGATTAATCCAGTAAGCATGCATATTATGTCTGTGTGAGACATTTGTTTTAATCTTTAAGAGCATTTGCGACACGTGCAACCCTATTTAACCTTCTTTATATCTGTACGATGCACTGTTACAGAGAAAATTAAATTTTTACGATTATGCTAATTAGCTAGTTGGAGCACTGAGGGGTTGGTCAGAGCCCTTGTAGCACCAGTTTGTGAACACCCCTGCAGCCTTAGCCACTCCTCCTTTTCCTTGGATTGACAGGACTCGATATCTCAGGGAATCGGAGAAGGGCAAATGGCTAAGGCTGCAGGGGTGTTCACAAACTGGTGCTCCAAGGGCTCTGCCTGGCCTCTTAGTGCTTCAATTAGCATACCTAGTGGATTAATCAGAACTGATTGTCCTTATGACAGATATCATACTAACTTCAGGGAGCATCTAGGGGTGCCTTGAACACTAATAGAGTGTGTCCTGCCTGTGCTGCCTAGCTAACTTCAGATGATAACATATAAAGTTGCAGGGGGGTTCACAAACTGGTGCTCCAACTAGCTAATTAGCATATTAATAACAATGCATTCTTCTCTGGAAAGGTACATCGTACAGACATAAACAAGGTGACGTTTTAATCAGCACGATCAACCCTTCCAGGCAGTGTGCTGACAGATGCTCCTTAAATTGCACTCCCCATAGAGACCTAAGCATTTGCCTACTCTGCCTGCCCCTGAACAATAGGCAATAAAGCCCCACATGTTTGCGGATTCAGTAGCCAGAAGTCACGCTTGTGTGTGGGAGGAAAACACCACACCAAGCATAGGAGGGAAAAAGTGATACCGGAATAAGGCCTGGAAACTAAGGAAGGAAAATGGTCACCTCCTAGAGGAAACCCTTACTCCAGTCCTGACAGACTACTAGTATGAACAGGCCACAAAGGTAGGCAAGTTCATACACCGTATACTTAGAATCCTATCTCACCCTATAGGACCCTGGAACTAATTTCAGGACTAGTGATGAGCGGCAGGGGCAATATTCGAATTTGCGAAATTTTGCGAACACTTTATTCGTCATATATTCGCGAATATTCGTATTCGAGATTATTCTATTGATTGCAAAAAATCGGCAATGAAATATTAGCGTAATGCGAACATTCTAACACCCGAATATATAGCACTATAGAATATAGTGCTATATTTTTGTTTTTTAGAATATTCGTTATTTTTTTCCAGCTGAAGTCATGATTCCTCCATAAGAAAATTATTTTCTTATGTGAAAAATGGGCAATGTAATATTCGCGTAATGCGAATATTTTAAAACACGAATATATAGCACCATAGAATATAGTGCTAGATATTCTTTTTTTAGAATATTCGTAATTTTTTTCCAATTTAATGTGAACAGTTATTGGCCCAAAAGCAACTTAAGCAGGGAGGAATCATGACTTCAGATGGAAAAAAATCTATATTCTATAGTGCTATATATTCGGGTGTTAGAATATTCGAATTACGCGAATATTACATTGCCGATTTTTCACATAAGAGAAAAAAAAAATGAAATAATGAAGAATATTCTAATTCACTACAGACTACAATATTGCAGCCTTCTCACATTGGCCCACAAGCAAGAAGCAGGTAGGTATACTAGGTAATGGGTTCAGATGAAAAAAAAATACACAAAAAAACTAATATTCGTTTTTACGAATATATATCACTATATTCAAAATATTCGTGAAATTTCAAAGTGGCGATATTCGCGATAAAAATTTAAAATTCGAATATTTGCGCTCAACATTATTCAGGACTGAGTCTACCTGTTCCTCCAAAGGGAAGGACGAACAGGAGTCTCCCTCAGGCCAAATGACAAAAAACAGGGAAAGGCAACACACACAAATATATAAACAAAATACAAAAGGGAAAGGAAGCTTTATCTTCAAAGAAGCTTTGGTAGCACCAGAAACTCAGCCGAGAACCAAACACAAGCTAACCACAAGTCCAACAGAAGCTATAAAACGCATAGTATAGTGGGAGAAACAACAGTAAATAAAGAAGGTAAAATGACCACAATAGCCACACCTGAGGAAAGAAGGCAAGCACCAGAAACAACACAGACGTCATTTGATCCAAAAGGAAAACATCCTAGATCAAACCACGTGTTGCCAGTCTCACAGATCTCCTGCCACCCGTCGCGGGAACGTCCGTATGTCTCGGGAGGTCCGTGACACCAGAATAGTCATTGCTATGGAAATTTTCTAACCATTCATAGAGAGGTCTGAAAAATTCTCTAAAGTCAGGTGAATGATGGCTTCTGACCCAGAAGGCCCATGAAGCCCCTACGTTACCCAACTTTGAAAACGGTCCCTAATATGAGGCTCAACATTATACTGTGCACTTCAGTGGAGCCCGGACTGATATAGTGAATCAGTGATATCAGCGCTATATCATGTAATAACCATGATATGTCATGGGATTAGGTGAGCAATGCCCTGTGACTGATTGCGTCACACCATATTGGTGACAGGGTGACACACTTCACAAGTCATTGTGACTAATATTAGTACTGACATTCCTACAAAGGCCAGATATACAGGCTATGGTGGACGGCCGGTCGTGACCTAGTTACTGTCTTTAACTAGGAACAATATAGCATGAGTCAGGTAATAGCTGATCTGTGAAAGAACAGAAGCTGCCGGCTGGGGATTTTGGCTGCCGGCAGTGCACTCAACATGTTTGCAAACAGTAGGATCAGAGGCAGGAGCGAGCATGTTATTTCAGGATTACGACACCGCTCGCTATTTGCTTTAACTCATACAGCTTCAGAATAAAATCCAGAGGCTGGACAAACCCTTTAAGCTGTAAGCAATTTTTTCTGATCTTTTTTTTATTTTTGTTTTTCCTCCCCTCCTTTCAAGAGCGATAATTTTTTGTTTACTTTTCCATCTACGGAGTTGTGTAAGGGCCAGTTCGCACTTTTGGCGCTGATTTTGGAGCATTTTGGTTTCAAAATCTGCTCCAAAAAACACCTCAAAACAGCCTCCCATTAATTTCAGTGGGAATCAGCATTTGCTTTTTTTTACACGTAGAATGGGGCGGAATCTGCGCTGAATCCCCTATTTAAATGAATGCGAAGCATCGAAAAATAGCTCTGTGTAAGTCCTAAGCCCATGCGGTTTTTGCACGTTTTTACTGCACATATGCGTCAAAAACTTCAAGCTGAAAATGCAGTTTTGTACTGGTGAACACCCATTGGTTAAAAAAAATAAGTGGCAAAAAAAACGCATCGATAACGCATCAAAAACTGCTGAAAAACCTATGTGTGAAGCTACCCTAAGGCTAGGGCTATATAGTGACCATACGTCAAACAGCAAAACGGAAAAAAGCGTGTGCGACTTCTTCTTGCTGAAATGTTGTGCGACATTTATTGTAATGATAGTTATTGATGTCGCAATGCTAGATGTTGCAACTGCGACAATCGTAAAAAAAATCCATCCAAGTTGGATTTTTTTTTTGCGACAGTTGTACTGAAGCATGTTGCGTTGCGACACCATTGACTATCATTACAAACAATGTTGTGTGACTTGAAGTTATGTGAACGTCATCACGCCTGGCCCTATCAATCAAAGTGCAGAGGACCCGGCGGTTGCAGAGAGAGCCGGGCCTCTAGGTGCAACCGCAACGCCCCCACTGCTCCTAGAGGCTCATTTGCATATATTAACCCTTAGGATACCAGAGGTTTATTCGTTTTTGCATTCATTTTTCTTCCGTCTTCTTGAAGCCATAACTTTTTTATTTTTCCGTCTACTTCTCCATAAAAGGGCTTGTTTTTTGCGAGACAAGTTGTACTTTCTAACACCACCATTTAATATGGTATGCAATGTATTGGGAAGCAGAAAAAAAATTCAAAATGGGGTTGAATTTGAAAAAATAAAAAAAAAACGCGGGGCGTGGCTTCGACATGGCGGAGTGAAGACGCACTTACAGGGAGCTCCGTGACCCAGCTCATCTAACAGAGGCGACCGCTCCACTTACCCTCCTATCCGGGCCATGTCCAAAGGGAGAAGATCGAGGAGCCAGTCTACGGTCCCTCCTGCCCAGTCCATCGGGCGCTATCTCCGCTCCGGGCCGCAGACAAGCCCAGACACTCCGGGCATGGAAGCTGCCGTCTCATCCCTGCGGCCTGCAGCCCTACCCTTCTCTCCGGCCCCAGCAGCTGCCGCGCCACATGAGGGCCGCGCTTCGGGCGAGCTCCTGACACACAGCTCGGCCCCATCTTTCACAGGTGAAGTGCCTGCATGCTGGACCTCCACGAACCATCGTGGGTTACAAGCCCCTACCGGTGACCATGACACCGCACTGAGGCGCATACAGAGCCTGTCCGTCAAAATGGCGCTGGCTCCCACTCCTCGCCGTCCCACATGGCAGACCGCATGGCGGTTGAACAATATCCCGATGCTGGGAGAGACTTTGCCACTTCAAATGGGGCTACTTCCAGGGACTCAACAGGGGAGAAACCTCACTCCGTTCCGGATCCCTCCACATCGGTCCCTCACCCACATGTACCGGATTCCCAGACCCTTAGTCAGGGTATACCAGCAATCTTCACCACACAGCAACCCGATACGCAGAGGGACCTCCCGTTACCCCCACTCACTCTGGACCGTACCATAACTGACCTTTGGGAGATGGTGAGGGCTTTGCCCACCAGATCTGACCTAGAGGCCCAGGTGGCCCGAATTGAATCCACGTAAGCCCAAGCCCTCCAATCTGTGCGGGAGGATGTTCAACAGCTAGATGACCGTTTATCGTCACTGGAACACCGATATACAGACACAGTTGTCAAGGTTAACTCCTTATCTTCTGCTCTGGCCTCCCATACCTCTCAATTGAAGGACTTTTCTTTGCACCTTGATGATGTAGAGAACAGAGGTCGCCGGAATAACCTGAAAATCCGTAATATCCCGGAAGCGTACCGGGTGAACAACTACACTCTACTGTCACCGGCATCTTTAATGCCATCCTGGGCGATCCGCCTTCGTCTGAAATTGAACTGGATAGGGTCCACCGGACCGCTGGTCCCAAAGTTGGCGGTCTAGATAGACCACGAGATGTAATTTGCCGAGTCCACTTCTACGTGGTGAAAGAGCGTATACTTCGCAAGGCCTGGGAGAAGAAAGAACTTTTCTATGAGGGTATTCCGATTTCTGTCCTGCCTGATGTCTCTCGCCTCACTCTGTCCATGCGGAGAACGGTCAGACCACTCTTGGATGCGATCAGAGAGGCGGGTGCGACCTATCGCTGGGGCCACCCGTTCCACATCATTGTCCGCTACGGTACTGGTCAGTCTGTGTTGATTCGAACTCCTGCTGATCTTCCGGAATTGTTCAAGTTCCTCGACATCTCACCGTTCCCAGTTCCAGACTGGACTGTCCCTCCGTTCCTGCAGGACCCCTCAACTCGTCCAGAGTTTGCCAAACGACAGGCTTCACCGTTCCCGAGACGTCCCTCGCCTGGTCATCCCAGTCTCCCGCAGAATCGTCCTTCGAGACCACACTACTTACCCCAGAGGAGGCTCCCGCCATCTCCACGTTGATCCAGGATCCTAATCGACTAGTTGGAATCCAGTCCTAGGCTCCTATCGGGGTCCTTGTTATTGTATTTACTTCTCATGCCTTTAACCTATGTCCAGGTTTCTACTCCTCTCCTCTGTCCCTGGATTCCTGCCTCGTTTGTTACATGTTACCCTCTCCTCTTCTGCTATAATGGTGACCTCCACCTCCTTGTCTTCTTTTCTATATGGTCCTAATCTGTGACATTTTTGAAAACGGTCTCCCGTTCTGAAGTTCATCTGTTCTTTCTTGGGTCAATGGACTTCCTCCCGTTTAGTATGTTCTCATTGTAGCACTGTAGCGTTGTAATTTCCTTCTAAGCGCCATTCGTTCTACTACCCCCGCTAGAGTACTGTGACTTCCTCCTTTGGGTTTTATTCCTAGGGGCAGACTACTCACAGTTACGTTTAAGTCTGCAAAGGTTTTTCTCTTTCTCGTTTCATCCTTTATTCTTCCTACCTCACCTTCCTACCCTTTTTCTCGTCTCTGCTTCCTTGTGTGTTCCCCCTTTCTCCTCTCCCCTAGTCCCCAGTGCACCTCTCTCCCACGTCGTATCTTGAGGAACTAGACTCTTAACTCCTAGCTATATACCATGTCTAATGTTCTATTGGTCTCTCTCAATGTGCAGGGTCTCAACCTTCCGGAGAAAAGGTCTTCCCTCTTGCGTCTCCTCTGGAAAAAGAGAGCTCAGGTGGCTTTCATTCAAGAAACACACTTCCGCTCCTCGTCAATTCCGAAACTTTCTGACCGACATTTCCCCTATGTCTATCACAGTACTTCTCCAGATGCCAAGGTAAAGGGGTATCGTTGCTCATCTCTGGAGCGATCTCTTGGGATTTTGTGGAGTCAAACACTGATGGAGCTGGCAGGTACTTATTTGTTAAGGGTAAATTGGCAGGAACATTGGTCACGATGGCCACTGTCTATGCCCCAAATGTAGGCCAAGTAAGCTTCTTATCAAAAGTTCTTAGAGCTCTGGAGGATTTTTCTGAAGGCATCCTGATACTGGGTGGGGATCTCAATCTAGTTCTGGACCCCGAACAGACTCCTCTAAGGGTCGGGTCTCGCTACCTCACTCCGCACTCTCCAAATTGAAAGATCTCCTTTATTCACATCAACTGGCTGATACCTGGCGTATCTTACACCCGTCCTCTCGAGACTATACATTTTATTCTCACCCTCACGACTCTTACTCTAGACTAGATTACTTCCTGATCAAACACGCTAGACTAGACATCCTCACTGGGGCAGAGATAGACTCCTTAACCTTCTCCGACCATGCCATGATATCCTTGTCACTCAACTTCCCGTCCTTCCAGGCCAGAGCCTGGCACTGGCAGTTGAATGAGTCATTCCTGCAGGATATACAGGCTACATCTGAGGTACGGAGAGACCTGACTGATTATTTCACATATAATACGCCACAAGAGAGTGATCCCCTTACTATTTGGGAAGCCCATAAGTGCTTCATTAGAGGTACGTTCATTAAAATTGGCTCTAGACAGAAAAAGAGAGGGCGGCTCGTATTAATTCCTTGCTATCGCGCATTCATGTGTTGGAGCAGCAGCATAAGCAGACATTGGATACCCAAGTGGGTGCTGAACTCACGCAACTCGTGACCAGGTCCGCTCATTATGCATCTCCAAAGCGAAGGCGACCCTGGTTAAATGTCGTAGACACTACTACGAACACGGAAACAAACCGGGCAGAACTCTAGCTCGTGCATTACGCAAAGTCAGGTTAAGCTCTTATGTACCCCATGTATATGATCCTTCTGGGGTTAGACGTTCCCTTCCACGAGACATAGCGGAATCCTTCCAAACATACTATCGTTCCCTTTATAATTTAGAATCCCACAGCCCAGCTTCCTCTCCTGCGTCATTACCCCCATGACAGCCTACCTTGAATCATCGGGTCTACCCACCCTTCCTGCAGAGGCGATCTCGTCGTTAGAAGCCCCTATATCTCCGACTGAGTTGCAGGCAGCTATTAAAGACTCCCAGACTGGGAAGGCCCCTGGGCCAGATGGACTCCCGCTGTCATATTACAAGCGGTTTGGAGACATCCTTTCCTCTCATTTTTATCTGCCTTCCACTCATTTGATAGAGCCCGTACTTTACCCGCTGATACTCTCCGAGCGCACATCACTGTAGTTCCTAAAGAAGGGAAAGATCTGACTTTATGTCAGAGCTATCGTCCCATCTCCCTGATCAATGTTGATCTGAAACTGTTTTCTAAAATCATGGCCACACGCCTCTTGCCTCACCTCCAGAAATTGATCAATCTAGACCAAACCGGCTTTTTACCCCTCAGGGAAGCCCGAGATAATACCACTAGAGCGATTAATATGATCTATAAAGCCGTCTCCTCTGGGATCCCAACCTTATTACTCTCTACCGGCGCCGAAAAAGCGTTCGATAGGGTTAACTGGAATTTCATGTTGGAGACCCTACGGTATATTGGGTTGGGGAAAAGATGATGGCTAGAATAGGCAATCTCTATTCCAATCCGGTGGCGATGGTCAAGGTAAATGGTCAGTTTTCTTCTCCCTTCACGATTCGTAATGGCACGCGACAGGGCTGTCCCCTTTCCCCTCTGATTTTCGTACTCTGCCTGGAACCTCTCTTGTGCCATATTAGAGCAAACCGAGATATCTCGGGTCTGCAGATCCAGGGTTCCCCACATAAAGTTGCCGCTACGGATGATCTACTCTTTTTTTAACCAACCCGCGGATTGCTCTGCCGAACCTGCTACGGGAACTCAAAACATATTCAGCCCTCTCAAATTTTAAAATTAATTATCAGAAATCAGAAGCCCTTAATGTTTCCCTTCCTGCGGACCTCGTGACATCCCTATCCGTTAACTTCCCATTTAAATGGGCGAAATCCTCACTCAAGTACCTCGGGATACATCTAACCTCCACCCTCTCGGATCTATATCAAGCTAACTACCCACCACTTCTCCGACTCATAAAGGCAGACCTAGACCGTTGGCACGGTCACACATTTTCTTGGTTCGGTAGGGTCTCCATATTCAAGATGAACATCCTTCCGAGGATCTTATATCACTTTCAAGCCATGCCAATTCACATCCCTAGATTGTTTTTCCATAGTCTCCTGAAAATGATGACACACTTCATTTGGGCGGGTAAACCCTCTAGAATTGCTAGGTCACTTCTATTCCGTCCTAAACTTGAAGGGGGTTTGGGATTACCCGATTTTATCTCCTACCACAGAGCCTCTCACCTGTCCAGAATTATCACAAACAAAAAAGTAAACCAGTTCGTAATAACCCCCACGAACTCCGTTCGTTGTGCGCTGCAGGTTCACAAACACGTGGTGGACCGTCCACGCTTAAATACAGTGCAAGTCAAAAAGGCTGGAACCGCGCTGCTGTATTCCCGATATTCAATCCCGGTGCTCTCCTATGACGTGTCCACTCTAATGGTCCTAATCCTCAAGGCTTCAGTACTCTTCAAAGACCGTTACCTCTAGAAGACCAAATTCACACGAACATAGTGAAGGACCCTCACAATAAGGTATAATCAAAGGGATTTATTATACTCACAAGCGAATCAATGGTAAAGGCATATATAAAAGATAAAATCCGTGGTATCTGCCCGACCCGGGTTTCGCTCAAGGCTTCCTCAGGGCGATTGCGCATGTCCCAAAAAGACGTCTTTTATAGTGCCTTAGTCCGGAAGCACATTAACACATAAATTAATCCACCGTAAAATTACGTTACACTAAAACATAATTCATTCATAAAATAATTGCACTCAATTATTACAACTAAAAGAAGTCGTCTCACCATACTCGTTCTTCACTTATTTCTTACATTATTAATCATAATATCTTTATCCACTGTCTTTTTCACTAAGTCGAGATCATCCTTAAAGGGATTCATATCCCTTTCCATTATTCCAACTATTTGTTAAGTTCGCTACGCACCATTCATTAGAAAAGGGGATGGGTTAAATACGTAGGTTTTTCTGGTCATGTGACCCTCACATGACCGGGGAAGAATCCTCTCCATTGATAAAAAACTATGTCACATGTATACAGCAGCCTATCACCAACTACTATCCATGGGTGTGTATCTCACAGGTCCTGCAAACCAAAGAAGGGAACTTTTGCTCATAAAGAGCTATCCTTATATAGGGACTTCTTACTCATGCGGAGGTAAGTTACATCTTAATGCATCAATTGTGAAAATATCACTATCCGAATGATAGAGTCTTTCATATCGGGGCACTGTAACACATTATCGCAAAGTCTTCCGCTCATTTTATCTATCGCGAAGCCTCGCGAATATTACCTAGTCAATGGTCCAGTTTTTCTTGCCACAAACTTATTAATTCACACCAGACATGGTTTAAGGTCAAACTCAATATTGAGGCCCTCGGGCTGTAACGTGCCCAGTTGATAGATCCATTGTATTTCTTTGCCATTGATTTGTTTAATGGCGTCACCCCTCTCCAATGTGGTTTGACAACCTCTAAGCCAACGAATTTCAAACCACGGGGTTTTTTCCATGTTTCAGTTTGAAGTGGGCTGAAACACTATGGCTCATTAGCCCTTTTTGATATTATTGATATGCTCTTGGATGCGGACCTTGAGAGCTCTTGTGGTCCTACCCACATACTGGAGGCCACAAGGGCACTCCAGCATGTAAATGACCCCCTCATTTTCACAGGAAGAGTGTCCTCTAATAGGGAAATCCTTCCCATTCTTCTTGGATGTGACTACCTCAGTGGTTCTTACTCTTTCTTTAGAGTTGCGATTCTTGCACCCCGCACAAAAGCCGCACCAAGTAAACCTGCCCCCTTTTTTCTTTTCTTTGACAGACTCTGGGGGATAGCACTGTGTACAAGTTTACTTCCTATGCTAGCCGCCTTCTTAAAAATAAAAAGGGTTTATTCGGGATATGTCCACCGAGTATGGGATCATTTCTCAGTATTCCCCAATTTTTCTTCACTAGCTCCTTAATTTTGCCCGACATGGAGTTATATTTGGTTAGGAGCGAGAATCTAAAATCCTTGCTGTCATGCGTTTTCTGTTTTCCTTTTTCCTTCCTTTTTCTCCTCCTCTACACTCTCTATTTCTTTTACTAGTTCATTCTCTTCGTAGCCCTTCTCTAGAAATCTTTCTTTGAGCACATTAGTTTGAATCCTATAATCATCCACAGTGGTGCAATTCCGAGCTATCCTTTTAAACTGTCCTTTGGGGATGTTTTTAGCCAAGGCTTATAGTGACAACTTTTTAAATCGATATAGGAGTTAACATCTGTCTCCTTAAAAAGGTGCAGGTTCTAAACTGTCCCTCTTCTATCTTAATGCATAAATCGAGGAAGTTAATTCTGTGTTCACTGATTTCTCCAGTGAACCTCAAATTCCAATTTTCATTATTCAATAGTTCAGTAAAGTCTTCGAGACCATCCCTTTCACCCTCCCACATTAGCAGGCAATCGTCGATATATCTCCTCCAGAGGGTAAGCTTCCCCTGGGGGTATCAACATTCAGCTTGGGAAAGATGTATTCATGTTCCCACGCCCCCATAAAAATATTTGCGAAACTGGGGCGAATTTCGCTCCCATCGCCGTTCCGACACACTGAACATAATAAACCCCATTAAACCAAAAATAATTATACTCCAAACAATATTTCAAGCAGTTCAGAATAAAGTCACTCTGGGTCTGTCCTATTCGTGGGTCATTGCTGAGCCTGTCCTTCACTGCCTGGAGCCCCGTTGTTTGGGTATGCACGTGTACAATGAAGCCACGTCCACCGTGGCCATCCAGGTGTTAGGGGTAGGGGATCTAATTTCTCTATCAGCTGGATAACAGATCCAGAGTCTTTTAAGTGGGAGGGATTCTGGGTGACATAATCTTGTAGATAAAAGTCAATGTATTCTGTGACCCTGGATGTCAGGGAATTTAATCCCGAAGCGATTGGTCTCCCAGGGGGTTGGTGGCATCCTTATGTATCTTCGTTAGGTGATATATCACCGGTACCGTAGGATGTTTAATGTTAAGATATTCAAGTTCTTTTTTGTGAGTATACCATTATCATGGCCCTCTTTCAGCAAGGTGTCTAACAGTTTTTGTATTCATTAGTTGGATTAGATTTTAGTTTTCTGTATGTTATTTCATCATCCACTAGCCTTTGCATCTCTGTCTCATATTTATGCCTGTCTAGCACTACCACCCCGCCCCCTTATCTGCTGGTTTAATTATTAATTTGGGGTCTTTTTCCAAATTTTTAAGGCTTCCCTTTCTCCATGGGTCAGATTTAGATGTCTCTTCTTTATTTCCATTTTCTCTAGGTCATTTAATAAGCTCGTTCTAAAAGCATCCACGCATTCGTTATTAGAATTTTTGGAAAAAACTTAGATTTTTCTTTCAAATCTGTATGGATTATACCCTCACTATGCTCTTGATTTCTAATAGCTGGGGCAGGGTTATTGATAAAATATTTAGCTATATTGATTTTCTCACAAATTTATGGATGTCTAGAAACATTTCAAATTTGTTGACTGTTTGACTCGGTGCATATTTCAACCCCTTGCTCAGTACACTTTTCTCCTCATCCGTTAAGATATGGCTACTCAAATTGAAGATACCTCTTAGGTCTCCTTTGTTTTCTTTGTTTTGGGCTTATTTTTCCTTCTTCCTCTCTTTCCTCTAGGAGGCTCCTTTTTAATGGGGTTCTGATTTTCTCCTCCTTTCTCTCTATTCCCCTCTGTACCCCTTTTACTCCTTGATGGGGAAAATTTTGACTAGCTGAAGTGTTGGTCCTGTGGGTTTGCCACCGACTCTCTCTTATATTCATCCTGACTAGTGTCCCTCCTAGCGGAGGTATCCCCTCTGTTGGTCTCCCACCTCTGGGCGCCTCTATAGTTACTTTGCGGTCTCCAATCTGATCCCCTATTCGATCCTCCTCCTTGATAAGAATGTCCCTGTGGCTGTCTGTAATAGTTCCTCCCATAGTAGCGTCCATAATGACCTCGGTGCGGATTGCCCTGATAGGCATATTGTGAGTGAAAGTTCGTATTTCTGGGTCCCCTATAATACCCATTCCTTCTATCATTCTGTCCATAATCTCTAATCTCCCTATTATGATAACCTTGATCCGAGTGGGTGTTAGTTGGTTCCCTCACCGGTCTATTTTGAAATATCGGTTCTGTCTCAACATCATTCACACTCTTATTATTCCACTTGTAAATATGATTAGCTTTATAGTCATT